>JACEFZ010001153.1:0-11853 GCA_014155875.1 Cepaea nemoralis | reverse complement strand
TTCTTCTGATATGACTTCTCACTTACTCACCCTTAAACAAGTCTTCCGCCAAATCTCTCTTTTTGGACTTACTATCAAACCTTCCAAGGTTGAAATAGGCTATACACAAATAGACTTCCTTGGTCATAGAATTTCTGAAGGAAAATTGTTGACTGATGATAAAATTGTTTCCAAGATCCTTAATCTAGAAGTACCTACCACAAAGAAGCAGGTTAGAAGTTTACTAGGTCTGATTAACTATTATTCTAAATTTATTCCACATTGGGCAGAACTCACCTCAGTCTTTTCTGATATGTTAACTAAAGATCATCCATCAAAAATTTGTAAAAGTACCAGCTTAGATGATGCAATGTGTAGGTTGAAACATATTTTTTCTAATCCACCAGTCTTGCGATTACCCAACATAAATTTACCCTTTATTTTGACCACAGATGCGAGCGCTATCGCAATAGGAGGATGTTTAATGCAGGAAGTGGATGGCGTTCGACACCCGATCCTCTACGTAAGCCGCAAACTGAAGAAGGCTGAGACTCGGTATGCACAGTTGAATTGGAGTGTTTGAGCCTTTTGTTCTGTATATTGAGACTATCTAAGTTCCTCTTGGGAAGCCATTTTGTGGTCCTCACAGACAGTTCGCCATTATTAGTACTGAATCATGGGTCGCCCAAAAACAACAGGTTACAAAGATGGTGTCTTCTACTTCAAGACTTTGACTTTGAAATTCGCCATATTAAGGGAACCGAGAACATTGTGGCTGACCTTTTATCACGGCAGACAAATGCGCCAGTAGAATGACTCTAATCACATTGGCCAGTAGCCACACGATAAACTGTGATACTTTTATTCCGTTACATATAACAGTGTGACTCTACACCTGCTAGAGTATTCTCAGTGATTAGGTTAATTACATCACCCTTAAACATACGTTAAGAGCTATATTGTAAGAACTATACCATCAAATGCCTAAGCTCTAGAACGATTCCAGCAGAAAACTGTAACTGTTTATTTCAACCAATTAGATCAACCAGTGAACTATCTCTGAACAATGTTATATTTCATACGGGACAGTGAGAACAATCCATACTTGCTGTTGCTACAAAACTTTGCAAACAGCCGAAACAGAACAACATCGACGACAACACTCAAGAGACAGCCATACTAACTTTAACATTCATGGCATAACACACGAACGAAGGGACGTCAACGCGCACATCATCGTTGGAGTTATTTAATTAATTAGTTTACTATTAAGTATGTATTATATTTCCATTAATGATGTATATAAATTGTGTTAACCTGTAACTTGTACATATTCTACTTTAATATTACAGACGGTACCATTCATATGCTAAATAACCGTCCTATACAAGTGTCTCTAGTTAAATTATAACCTATTTTTCATTTATCGTACAAAAAGTACGTATTTTCTTAAAGGGCAAATATCGCCTAGCCCATTTTTTCTAAGGGCAAAAACGCTTACCTTAACTTTAAATATATATTTTAGCCAATTACTATTTTGAATGACAGATGAGTGAATGACTGCGTGAAAGGATTAAATGAGAGAACGATACACTTGGCGGACAAATTGTACGCAAAACGTATTCATTGTAATTTGTCTGCGTCTTCCATGTAAAAGTGCATGACTTGTCTAATTTGTCAATACATGTGTAGAACTTAGTTTAGTAGGGAGTTAATTTAGTAGTTATGTTAATATACTTAGATTAGCAGTTAGGATACATCTAAGCACCACTACTTGGAATACCTAGTCAGGTATTGCACACAGTGCAGTATTACGTGATTGAGGTTATCCCAACTCGTGACGCTTGGAATTACACCACACATTCAGCACGCACGTTACACAAACCTCAAAACTCAACACTATCAATTTAAAATACAGTCACTTTATTAGAAACATCAACTTATTAGTTAACACACTAACAAGCCAACAGGAACACATGTAGTCTGAGGGGGATAAAAGAACAAGGTAACTACATATTTAGCATTATATAACATACGGGAGTAAAAGTGTATAGAAATACACACACAGATCAAGATTTGAAGGTGTACTTATTTAGCCAAGACTTCGGTCTTGTTAACCCTCTATTATATAGGGGTTATTTGTCTGGGTACCATTTCGGGTACTATGAGAAGGGCAAGTTGTAAATACAACTACTAAAATGCCACGTAACTTCGGTCTGATAAGCATATTTAAGCACACGAGAGACAGGGATCTCTGCACCAAATCAGACAAGTGTTGTATGGTAGAATACATGAGTTTTTAGTGCTAATAGGTAGAATACCAGGTTACTATCCACCAAACTACAAACACCATCTGTATGTGATTCGGTGACAGAATTAGAACGGATCTAATTCCCAACAACAAATCATGTCACGGGGGAGGAGGGATCCTGTCACCGCCTCACTTGCACATATGGTAAAGGGCTGCAATTCCAGCCCAAGGGAAACCATTGAGTCGAGCAGGACCCGAGTAATCTAGAACCTTCTCCAAAGAGATGGTCACCAAGTCCATGATTCCGTGGACACTGATGTGGCCCGCCTAATGCGGGGTCCACGAGGAACTCGGACAGAGTTACCGCCCGTGGCGAGTTAGGACACGCGGAGACGGGCAGAGGACAAACGGACTGGAGAGAGACAACAGGGCCTGCCTGAGAGGGACTCATGGATAGTGATAGATATACTAGGGCTAGATAGGGTGCTAGATTGTTGTATGACAACTATATGTTTGATGGTTAACTATCTGTGATATGTAAGATAAGAGAGCGCGGGTCTGTTTACCCACTGCGCCAACTGTACACTTCATACAATAAATGTTCTATATCCTAGCGAACAGTGTATTGTTGCCTGTATGAACCCGAACCATTATTTAGATCAGAGTAAGACCATGACAATTGGCTTGAGGGTGGTAAGGACTGGTATGTATGTGGTTAGAGTGAAACACCCTAAATACCTCCTCCATGAGTTTTCCACAAAACTGAGATCCATTGTCCGTCAGAATTTGATCCGGAAAGCCTAATCTGGTAAAGGCCTCCATCAGTGCGTCCGCCACTCTTTTCGAGTCAATCGTGGTCAACGGTATAGCCTCACCCCACATTGTACAGCAATCCACCATTGTGAGTATATACATGTTCCTCTTCCCAGTCCTGGGAAGTGGACCCACGATATCGATGGCTACCCTCTCGAAAGGAGAGTTCATGATGGGCATCTCACCCAACACCACCGGTGCTGTCCAGTGTTTCGGTACCACCCTCTGGCACTCAGGGCATGACTTCACATACCGACGCACATCATCTGTCATTCCCGGCCAATAGTAATGGCAGGAAATCCGCTGCATGGTGGCGGCAATACCCATGTGTCCACTAAAGGAGATGGTATGCCCCATATGAAGAATCTGGGACCGGTGAGCTTTCGGGACAACCAACTGACCGTATAGGTTGTCTCCCCTTCCTGCTCTCCTGTAGAGTATCCTATTCTTCATGTAGTACTGCCCCCGTCCTGGTGGATCAGCACTTTTCTGCAGCTTTTTGTAGCAAGGACGTAAAGTATCATCCTCACTCTGGGCAGTCCGTAGCTCCCCCGGCATTGGGTTAGTCACAATTGCGTCTGCCTCTTCCATGTTCGTCTGAGAGCGAGTCTGCATTGCTCCCATATGGATTGGCTCCCTGGGCATTCCCAGAAAGACATACCGGCAACCTAGGATGACTGGAAAAATGGGATCGGTCAATACAGCAGCCTTGATGGTGCCGGTGACGTACCTTGACCGAATCTCCACATTAGCAATAGGCAACTTCATGACTACAGCACTCTTCTGTGCAGGCTGTATATAGAATGTCTCACATGTGAATTGTTCTGGATGTACCAGATCCGCAGAAATCACGGCCTCCCCGTCCAGTCCTGTGTCGTATAAACACTCCACTTGACGACCGTTTACCTCTACCAATTCCACTACAGGTGGTTTTTCCTGGTCTGGAGTCTCTTCCTCGGCCTCGACCTGTTCGGTGGGCTCCACCTTAGGTTTCCCGGGGCACCCGACGAATTGAGTGTCTCCTGACTTTCCCCTGCAGTCAATAGCATTGTGCGTGTTTGACTTGCATTGGTTGCACCATTTCCCTGTCCTAGATTTTCTATTGCCAGACTTGAGTGAGCTCTCCTGGTGGCGAGCTTCCTTGTTGACCTTGGCATTTTCCGTGACAACCTCCTTGGAAGTCACTTGACATGCTGCGAAGTGAGGGTTCTTAGCCTTCGATTTGCAGTCCCTCGTATTGTGAGAGGGTGACTTACAAATTGAACACCACTTCTCCGACCACGGTCGTTTTGGTGTAGAGCTTGAAGTGCTCTTGCTTCCCTCCTTCTTCTTCTCTGAACTATCCTCTGATTTTTGCACATAAGGTTCCCACTATTTGGTTCCTGAGTTTTTGGCTTTCTTCTTATCATGTTTCTCGTGACTTTTGGTGTTGGTGGAAAGGTTCTCCCCTGCCTCCCCATGTACCTCGACGAACCGTTCTGCTAATTTAGTCACGAGGTCAATACGTTCCGCTCCTTGTTCTCCTAAGAACGTCCTGAGAGGTTTAGACATTTGCTTCTTCAGCTGGTCGACCACCATGAGCTCTTCCAGACTCTCATAGTCATGTGCGAACCCAGCCAAATCCATCCACTTATGGAGATACGATTTTAAACGCAAACTGTAGGCGGCAAACAACTCCCCCTGTTCTCGTTTCGCTGCTCGAAATTTTTTCCGGTAGGTATGTGACGTAACCTCGAATCGTTTCAGCAGAGCCGTCTCTAACTCGTCATAATTGTTCTCATGTCCTGGTGGCAGGCGAGAATAAACCTCGTAGCCGGTCCCGCGTAATCCCTGGGATAGCTTGAGATTCCATTTGTTACGCTCCAGACCCATAGCAACTGACATAGCCTCGAAGCGTTGAAGGTACTGGTCAATCTTCTCTTTGTCCTCCTCGTAGACCGCTAAAGGAAACTTCATAGCATGGTACCCATGTCCACCTACTGGTGTTGATCCTGGGATGGAGGAACCTCCAACTGCTCCCTCAGTTTCTCCATTAGATTGACTCTTCAACTCGAGTTCCCTCATCCGGTACTCGTGCTCCCTTTTCTGTGCTTCCTGTTCAGCTTCTAATTTCCTAGCTGCTTGCTCAGCTTCCAATTTCCTAGCTGCTTGCTCAGCTTCAAATTTCTTAGCTGCTTGCTCAGCTTCCAATTTCTTAGCTGCTTGCTCAGCTTCCAATTTCTTAGCTGCTTGCTCAGCTTCCAATTTCTTAGCTGCTTGTTCCAACTCCATCCTTCTCAATTCCAGCTCGGCCTTTCGATCTTCCCTTTCTGCTTGACGATACTCTCTCTCCACTTCCTGTATGTAATCCGTTAGAGCAGAACCCGCCAATCCCATTTCTTCCCCCTTTGCCTTTAATTCTAACGTGGTTAGTTTAGGGGTGGCCATTATACAGAGAGGTAAGCTAGCAGGTCTAGTACAATATAACTGCAAATTACTATACAGATATATGAACAAGTACTATAAATCTAGATATTACCACACACAGCACATTCACTCAGTGACAAGAGTAGAATCAGGACCACAGACCTATGCAGACGTGTGAAGTGTGAACAGGTAAGATATTTGTCCTAACCCCTATCCACATTCACTCTAGCTGGATTCTCCAAAATGATATCTCCCTCTTATAACTAAGGATCCCGTGTCAAAAGACCCCGTTGTCAGAAGATCCCACTGTCAAAGGTTCCTGCTTGCAGGAGATCTCGCTGTCCAAGGATTCCGTTTACGGGAGATCCAGCTGTCCAAGGATTCCGTTTACGAGAGATCCCGCTGTCCAAAGATTCCGTTTACGAGAGATCCCGCTGTCCAAAGATTCCGTTTACGAGCCCCCAATAATGTCGTGTCCTCCTTTACAGTGTCGTCCCTGGAGTGAAGAGAGTCGACACCCACATTATAATATTTTCCTCCTTTTTAATATTCTGGAGAATCCACCAGCTTCCGTCCAACACACTCCATCAGCCCGTGGACACCTTTTCCTGTCACTCTCTCACTGTCGTACTATGCCCCCTCTCATACTTCTCCAACGCAACATACTCAACAACTCTTGCTTCTAAAAATTAATAAAGATTAATTTATTAAAAGAAAAGTGTAACGTATATGAGACGTGTATGTGAAGAAAATGTGTGACGTGTTCTATAAAGTGTGTAGAATCGGACTCTCAGACCACAACCCAGTCAGCTGATCCCAGCAAGGATAGACCACAGCACGTTACGTCAGAACATGTACATCTCACCCAGTGCCGAAACCATCCTGCTGGATACTGATTTGCCTCTGTAGACCTCTGGTAATCCCATTTCATGATCATCCGAAATAGACACCGGTGGTATTAACAGTTAATCATGGACCGGTTGCACCCTACACAATGTCCGTTCCTATCGTTCCTAAAAAAATGCACAAGTCCTTTGTAGTGTGTACACAGTTATTAATGTTAATTGTTAATGTACTTGATCCTCACTCGTGTCTATCTAGCCTCAAGTATCATGTCTTGTGTTCTATTACACGAGATTATATCACACTAGGTAACTATTATAATTAATGTTCTCAGTTAGTTACTACTGTCTGATGCTGTGTGGTGCATCAGTAATCATCACCCCTCTTTGGTGAATCATCTTCCTTCTAGCTTTAGTTACGTTCTGTACGAAACTTTATTGACTGTTCCACTGGTGTTCTTCCGAATGGGATTTGAACCTTTCCTAAAAAACTTGTTGAGTTTCCTCGGATCTGGTAGGGAACCTAGGATAGAAACAACACATCTGGTGATAGTACTAGTCACTGATCCTATCGGCTGAGTGTAAGCCTATTGCCTTGCTTAATGATCTTTAGCTAACTAAACTTTGTCATAGAGCAGATTAGCTACCCACCTAGGGCCGAATCAGGCTATGACAAGGAAAGACCCATACAGAGTGCAAAACCCCAGCGGGCAATTCCCCCGTCTCCCAATTATCCATCATTACTCGATTCTTAACTAGCATAGCTTATCACCACTACCCTACTCTATTCTTAACTAGCAGAGCTAATATCACTATTCTACTCTAACTAGTTTCCACTAACAGTGCTAATCATCACACTATAGTTTTAACAAGGCTACAGTCTATATTAATTAGAACTAATAGACTATATTGACTACCTTATGCAAAACCGCCTCATTCCCGGGATGGCTACTACACTTTGCCATAACGACACATGCTAGTTAATCTTAAATAATCTAACACTGTAGAGCTCTCCCACAAACACGTCCATCATAATCCACGGTTTTGGTCAACTCTCCATTCTCCAATCATGGTTTTCTGGCAAACCCTAAATTGGTCACGTGATATGGGTGACGTCCTGCAGGTGTTATTTGCGCATATCATCCATTGTCAAGAATCGATTTTTCCTGGCCTAGTCACTGTCAAAGTTGTCATCACTTGTTTCGACTCCCCCAACAAACTAACGAGTTACTGTATGATCCCAACAACAGTTTTTCTCAACAAGCTGTCAGTAGCAATCTGCCCATCTGCGTGATGTCCGGAAACTATATGACATATGGACTGTTTACTTCCGTGCTGAGTACTTCCGTTTTTCCATCCGACTTGTTTATGACTTGTCAAAGCGATGTATGATTCAGCGCACTCACTTCCTCTATACATCTGACACTGTTAATTATGTCCGACAGGTGATGGCCAACATCCGATTGCCACTATGATCCACGGCTTCCATCTGTATTCAAATGTTGATAAACTGTCAAGGCGATGTCGGGATTCGTCTCCCTCACTTCCGAGTGTGGCCAATCCGTCAACCAGATGTACAAGTACAGCTGTTATTTATGCCCGACCTGTTTTGGAACACGTGCAGCCACAACTATGAATGTTTTCTCTGTATTAGTTGAAACACTTGTTGCTTAACAGATAGTCCGGTTTATCAGAAAGCCTCTATAATAATCAACTGGTTAAACACACGGTTTTATTTTGTGACAGTGTCCAATAACCAGATACATTAATGTATAATCTAATGTTCTTCTTACCTTATACAGGTATTCTCATAATAATACATCATAAATTACTTTCACTGATTTCTGAAATGTTCCACTGTTTGTGTCGACATTTTGACAACCGGATCTTCCTGCGCTTTTCGTTCAGTGTTGCGTGGTGCGTTATTTTGAGCTAAGGTGTGCACTCATGAAGGACTAGTTTAATTACAATTACTTAGTCAGTTTACCTGCAAATTTCTTATCGTCAAACAATAAGTATGTTGGTATAATTTATGATCTTCCGGCAACTGCCATGTTGGCGCGTAACAAGCGATCTTGTTGCTGCATCGTGCTTCAGGAATTGATCCTGGTGTGCATTCTTTGTTTACTTAGCGATATGGCGGGAATCTTCGTTGTTTACATCCACACAATGCTTTCTGGATCAGAGACCCCACATTGTCTTGACACATGCCGACGCATCTCAACTCCAAGACATAAAGTTGCTCGTACTCAACAACAACATAATAAACAGCGCTCACCTTGATGAAACAGACGCAAACCAGCCGACGGCAATTTCAGGCATTTATTACATGCTCTCGCAGAACAACAAAGAACGCTACTCCATATTATAACCTGCCCCTGAAGACGGGGACGGGCGGTTATACAGTTATACAGACTCAGTTCCCGAATTCTGCCATTGCTTTAAGAAGGTCGCTCTTTTCCCAAGGATTTACTAGCCGCTTTTAACTTCGTCTAAGGGTTATTCCTGTCCCGGTCCCATCACTGTATGAATGTGAGACAACAGACGATTTCCTCGCTTACTAAGAAGATTGCGACAAGCAGATCCTATCCTCTCCAACACGGAGCCCATACAAAACACCGCTGTCCTGATGTCCTCTCCCGAAGCGTTTCCGTTGCCGTGTTATGACGTGGTCCACATCGGCCTTAGTTTCTCATATGGTCATTTAGTTTTGTGACTTGTCTGGGAATATCCCTTTCTATTTGGTGGCGCGTGGCCGCTGTGTGGCAGTGACCATATGAGGGCTTGGTAGGGGAGTCTTGACTTGTCCATTCTGAGTACATGGCCGATGTAGTGCCAACGGTGTCTTCTTATAAAATTGGATACTGTATCTTGCTTAGTCTCTGGCGTATTGGTTCTGAAGTCTGTCCAGTGGATGTTTAGAAGTCTTCTAAGACATTTGTTCTCAAAATTATCTAATTTTTTTATCTAAAGCTACCGTTGATTTCCAACTTTCACATCCATACGTTAACACTGGAATCACACAAGAGTTGAAGATTTTAAGTTTTGTGTGTTTGCTGAGTGTCTTTGACTTCCAGATGTTTGACAGTTTATTGAAGGCACTAGATGCCAGTGCGATTCTAGATGATATTTCTGGTGTTGAGTCCCCTGTAGATGTCATTTTGCTTCCTAGGTATGTGAAGCTATTGACTTTTTCAAGAACGTAGCTGTTCAATTTGGTGTCATCTGAACTGTTGGTAAGATCAATAGTCTTTGTTTTTGTGGTGTTAATTTGGAGACCAATTTGCCCTGAAACATTTTGGAGGTGGTTTATTTTCTCTTGGGCATCCGGGTGTGTTGAACTCAAAAGCACTATGTCGTCGGCAAAGTCCAGGTCTTCTAGAATTTTGTCAACCCAATGGATACCCATATTTGTGTTATTTGTGCATTTGCGCATGACCCAATCGATAGCTATTCCAAAAAGCATCGGTGATAAGACACAACCCTGTTTCACTCCTGTTTCAACTGAGAACCAGTCAGAGTTGCCTGTTTCTGTTCTTACGCAGCAACGTGTCTCTTTGTAGAAAGATTTTATGACGTTGGTATATTTGGTAGGAAACCATAGATGTTAAGTAGATTCCAAAGTGAAGGACGGTGGATACTGTCGAAGGCTTTTTGAAAGTCGACAAAGTTGGTGATTAATTTCGACTGGAATTCTACAGAGTCTTCAATGATTATTCTGAGGGTGAAAATGTGGTCTATACATGACCGTTTTGGTCTGAAGCCTGCTTGTTCTTCTCTGAGCCTTTCATCTATCGAATTTTTCAATCTCTCGAGTAACATGCTACAAAAAGTTTTCCTGGTACTGATAATAGAGTGATACCACGCCAATTATTGCAATCAGACATATCGCCCTTTTTAGGCAGTTTGAAAATTACACCATCTTTCCACTGCTGTGGTGGGGATTCGCTTTGCCAGATTTCATTGATCAGCTGTAACAAACGTTGTAAGGTATTCTCATCTGCTGCTTTGAGCATTTCTCCTGAGATTTCATCTTCACCAACAGCTTTGTTGTTCTTCAATTTTTTTTATGGCTGCTTTAATCTCTTCCATGGTGAATGACTCGCAGGAGGCATCTAGTGGGGGCATAGTAATTTCTCCATCCAGGTTTGGAACAGTGTCAGGCTGCGGTCTATTTAATATTTCTTTGAAGTGTTCTGCCCATCGTTGCTTTTGAAGGTCATCGGATAACAATTGATTACCTTGTTTGTCTTTGATGGGTATATTTGGTGTAGGTAAGCGATTGCATAGCTGCTTCATGATATGTATTCATGTAGTAGACACCATCTATAACATGCAGTAGACACCATCTATGACATGTAGTAGACACCATCTATGACATGTAGTAGACACCATCTATGACATGTAGTAGACACCATCTATGACATGTAGTAGACACCATCTATGACATGTAGTAGACACCATCTATGACATGTAGTAGACACCATCTATGACATGTAGTGGACACCATCTATGACATGTAGTAGACACCATCTATGACATGTAGTGGACACCATCTATGACATGTAGTGGACACCATCTATGACATGTAGTGGACACCATATATGACATGTAGTGGACACCATATATGACATGTAGTAGACACCATCTATGACATGTAGTGGACACCATCTATGACATGTAGTGGACACCATCTATGACATATAGTAGACACCATCTATGACATGTAGTGGACACCATCTATAACATATAGTAGACACTATCTATGACATGTAGTAGACACCATCTATGACATTTAGACACCATCTATAACATGTAGTAGACACCATCTATGACATGTAGTAGACACCATCTATGACATGTAGTAGACACCACCTATGACATGTAGTAGACACCATCTATGACATGCTGATGACACCATCTATGACATGCGGATGACACCATCTATGACATGTAGTGGACACCGTGTATAGCATGTAGTAGTCACCATCTATGACATGCGGATGACACCATCTATGACATGTAGTGGACACCGTGTATAGCATGTAGTAAACACCATCTATGACACACAGCTGACGCCATCTATGACACAGTCGTCATCACAGCGGAGTTCATGAATGGTTAGTCCTGCCTTCGCTAGCTGGGCTAAACATGACGTCAAACGGCTTCGGATGTAAGAACTGAGGCAGGAGGCTGTGGACTTACATAGCGACCAACATGATATAGCATGAGGTATAAGAAGCTAGACGGGGGATGTAGATACACACGACGACCACCATAATTCAGTATGGGGTATAAGTGGGACAGGAGGCCGTGGACATACATGGTGACCAACATAATATGGGATGGGGTATAAGTGGCACAGAATGTTGTGTACATACATGGTGACCAACATAATATGGGATGGTGTATAAGTGGGACAGTATGCCTGTGGACATACATGGTCACCAACATAATATGGGATGGGGTATAAGTGGGACAGGAGGTTGTGTATACACATGGTGACCAACATAATATGGGATGGCGTATAAGTGAGACAAGGGGAAAAGGGGCTTTTGGGGG
>JACEFZ010001151.1:802500-854063 GCA_014155875.1 Cepaea nemoralis | reverse complement strand
TGAAATCATTATTTATTTGTTGATTAAATTTTTCCCTTAAAAAAAATTTATTGGATTTTTAACTTATCTGTCCTAATTATCTATAAAATTGTCTATCACTCTCTGCTGCCTTGGTAACTTTTTCAATATTACATGAATTATACAAGCAGATCAAGCATGAAAATACAATGATAATCAATGACAAAATAGTTAATTAACACATGATTCATATGTAGGAACATAAACCTTATGGATACATAATATAGTAGTGTGTTCATGACTACACCACTTTTAAACCATTTAAAGAGAATATCAGAGTAGCAGAACCATACCTCAAACATCAAATGGGAATGACTATGAATTCTAAACATTCACTGAATTACCTATCTTATGTGAGTTTACCATCCCAGAGACCTTACTACTGGAGGTTCATTACTGGACTTAGTTTCCCATCAATAAGATATAAAATATGAGTTTAAAAAAAATCTCATACCCAACAACCAACTACATGATGCATCTACCAGAATCAAGATATTACCTGTGAACAGTTTTGTACCAAAAAAAAACCTATATTTATCTGAGCCATTATGGGTTCATATAACACTTGACTCAGCTCATACTAATGAGTGATTAGGTCTGTTACTAACACTATAACATTCTGAAGTGACTTGGTTTACCTGCGAGAGGTTTTCCCTGAATTCATATACCCACAATAATACACCATTTGTGATGTTTACCATGAGTTTTAAATTCACGGACGTTGCCCACACATGTGGGATGTGGATTTTAATTCCTGAGAATATTCGTTAAAATGTCTAGGGGTTTTTATTGATTCTCTGGTCACTGGTTAGAATGCAGGGTGATCAGGGATATTTACCACAAATCCCAGGAGAAAAGAGTTCAATCCTTGAAACAATGGCATCTGTGTGTAGGTTTCCCTTCCCACTTCATCACCCTTTACATTATCTATAGTGCTAGAAGGATATTGATTGCTCACAACATATAAACAACCACTTGTTGGACACCACATTTACTTGATGTACACAACACTTTTGGACAAACAGTTCAGGTATTAACTCAAGATCTGCAGTTACATATATAGGTGTAATAAACACTATGCATTTTCAGACAGGCATGGGAATTAGTTGCATTATTACAATATAGTACCCAGTGACCCCAGAAAAAAAACAAGGTTATTACAAACAACACAACAACCACAAATTGGGTCTACTTTCATTTTCCCTCATAATTAAGGCAAATAAAGATATTAAATAGAACCCAACATAATATGTTTCTGACACCTTTTACCATTCTCTCATTGTTAAAAATAATGAGTTGGTGTCAAAATACTATACCATCTATACCATTGGAAAAAAAACTACTGACCTGTTACCTTCAGAAAAAAATACCAACACATAAACAGCATTTTGTACTATAATTAAATAATTAATCGAGTCATTATCTCCTGGTGTGCGGTTATGGGTTCACCTTTGCTGTCGATTAGATCCTTTTCCCCATTATCTGGGTACCGAATTAATGCACTCAGTTATGTTCTTACTATTTAGTCACTGGTAATTGGCTGGTGCAAATCATACTTTATAATCCAAAATAGAAATTACACACAATCACAAATCCCTCCGCGGGCTAGAATATTCGAGTACTCTGTTGCAGTAGGCTCGGTGTCTTTTTTTTTGAAATTTGGGGCCTCAGGTTGGTCTAACTTTCCGGAATTTCCACTTAAGCTCTGCAGAAGGTACTTTACCATCTCACCATACATGGTGCCAAGTAGACGTCCATTCAGCTGCTCTGCTTTTAATATCAGAATCCCAAGTAGTTCAACAAAGATTTTACACCCACCAAGTCGCGAGTCTATAACCCATGGCATTTGGGTTGACATTGGACCAGCAAAGAGTTAGTCGTTGTTATCTAGTCCAGTGTAGAACTTTATATGACTGAGAGGCATCTCATGGTAGTATCTGTGACTAGGGCCACAATTGATCTATACCTACATATATCCACAGATGAATAAATCCGGCACAGTAACAGGTTTGCAAACTATTGGATGATTCCTCTTGTTGCTGATGTAGAGACATTTAGCTGCTTTCATATGGTCTTTTATCTGATGGGGTTCAGGGGTTGGAACCTTGAGGTAATCTGGTTTCGTAGTTATGTTTCAGATGATATTAAGTTTGTACCTTGGTTGTATTGGCTTATGTGGTTCATGTCTTCTCCCCATTTGTTTGAGTGGGTGTTCATAGCTAGAACTTGGTGTTGCATGGCTGGAACCTTATGTTTGACTGTTGCAGCTGTGAGATGTTCTTTCGAAGACTTATCCATTGTGGATATTAACTTGGTAATCCAACCAACAGTTGAAGGTTACTCACTGTTGTTAGTTTTAGTAACTTGAAGAAGGATTGTCCCAGTTTCACTGACTTGGTTGAATGATGAGGCCATAGGTGATACTTCTCAGAAGTAACGCAAACGATACACTGTTGTCAGTACTCTGATGATCTTCATCTTTGTAGATTATTAGATCTTGAAGTCCATCCTGGATATTCCTACTAAAATAGGACTTAATCACTCACCCAGTCAGTTGTCTTCTAATTTATCTGTTGCTCGCTATGGAGCTATTGAGCGCAGCAGTCCATGGGTATTTCTAGATGCAGACTATGGTTAGGACATTCACTTTCTGGCTGTTGACCCAGGATCCAGGTTTAGTGATATAGTCCCACCACATTCAACCACCACCTGCTTCTCTTCTATAGAAAAGGGATGACAAGAATACAACACTAGCATTAACCTACTGTGATATGGTAAAAGGTTTACAACACAATTACAAACACAAATACAAAACAACAAGGGGAGAAGGGGAAAGGAGTGGGTGTCCACTGTTCCACTGTCCCTCATTGCTGAGTAGAGCCATTCTGACTCTTAATAGTGAGTAAGGTATTTTCTCACTTATATTTTGTTCTGTTGTTACTGGGACTATTAGATGAGTGAAGTCATTCTGTCCATCCAACATGTTGATATTGTCTCTCTCATTACTTGAAGAGAATAGCCTATACAGAATCTCTGTGGTTTCTAATGCCGCGTCTTCCTTTCGGCACTATAATCATCCTTAGGTCAAGACTATTCAACATTGGCTTAAGTACTGACATACACATGGATTCTTACATCAACATCCTCTAATCCCAAGGTGCAACATTAAAATGTATATTCCCACAGTAAAAAGTAACAATCAGAACAGGGAAAATTCTCATACCAGAAAAAAACATACATGTCCATTTTTCTGATATCAAGTACATGATAATCCTACATAATAATTAATCATAATGCTGATGCAGGGAGCCTTTGTTTTTGGATTTTCTCAGGGGTTAATCCATAACTAAAACATACATTGTTTTCCCCCACTGCGTACCGCAGATGAGGATAGTAGCCGCTGTGATATATTTTGTCAGTGACTGCTATTATTCGGAGGGTATTTATAAGAATAACTTATGCCGCATGGTCCAGTCTTCTGAATATTGCAAGCAATTTATTCACATCAATCTTCGCTTCTGTTTCTACTACGGTGAGGCGATGGGGATTGAATCCTATCCGAACATGCATTTACATCACGCGTTTACTTTAATTGTTCATGAATTTATATTCAAACATGGCATGTCCCTAACACTATTTTATGAAATGATTATATGTTCACCCTCATATGGAGTGGTTACTAATCTGTTAACAAAAGGATGGTACTAAAATTTAACACTATAGTTCCAAGTTACAGATTATGATGTGGCGAAAGTATTTTATCCCCTGACTAAGAGTCAGGAATACGCGTAATCATTTGTATGTCCCCGCATGGATAAAATTCCTTTCTATAGTACATAGATTATTTGCAGATTTCTAAGCATAAATAGTGAGATATTGTTCACAGTGCCTAGAAGTTTTAACATAGGAATATGAAATTGACAGACACTAGTTCTTTACTATGAAGTATGAATCAGGGGTCTGCTCCTACATTGAGAAAATCTCTAGAATGTGTTTTCAGACATGAGAGTTGATACTCTACAGTACACATAATATTCATAGATTATAGCACTACTAGTGAGATATAAGTTCATAATGCCTATACAAGATATTAACATATGGATTTGAAATTGTAAGACATAGGAAAAATTACAGCGTGGCGCCCACATGTGTTTCCTTAGTAAACATCATCCAGCCTGGTTTAAGAGAATTGTAACTAATTCTTAATTAAACATACTGGTCTATGTAATACATAAATATATCTTAATAATGTAGATAACATACCAATAGCTTGAAGAGAATCATGTTTTTAAGGCAAAATACCTTCTCCCCGAAGGGAAAGGTCGACTTTCTTGTGTGTTCTCTTGACTAGAAATGGCCGCTTCAGTCATTGTTTTCCTCCTCGCCAGGATTGGCCAGGTACGGGAGAGAAAACAAGCCAAAATAAATTTAGCTGTGCCACGGTCAGTCTATCGCTGTTTTATTTTCTCCTACATTAAGTAAGTTACTTAAACAGTAATTGTAAGGGTTTGTTTATTTTTAAGGGAGTCCATAAATAGGAAAGGGTAGGGACGTTTTTTATTATATTACACGCCTCCCCCATTTAAGCCATTGATTTCTTTCAGAAAATAAATGGTCAAGAAGTACTCTACAATTTCCGTCTTTACTGACTCACCTAGTATCCATCCCTTTGTAATTTCCTACATTACTTCCCTATGTTAGATAATCTATCAGGGCCACATCCATTTTCTTATAGACACGACAACTGGCATCACCTTAATGGATTATTTCTCTTTTAGTGAAAGAGTGTAGCACCCTCTCCACTGTTGTCAGCTATTGTTTGAAATATGAGTGGTTATCTGATAATTTGTTACTTTCAAGTACTAGTTTGTCTGCATCAAACCGACTTTTTGAAGCAATTGAAATATCATCATTAAGCTTGCAATAGCCTGATGATACTGTTCATATGAGATCATTTGCTGAATTTCTTTTCCCAATATATTTAGTCTGGCGTTAAGAACTGGAGAAAGTCCTGAGTACTTCTACATGGGTTATTAAGAAACCTAACATCTGCATTTTGCTGATTCTGGGTTTTGTGCGTCCACTCCCCTCAGATTCTTTTCCCAGCAGAAAGTCTCTTCTCTCCTTGTAGTTCATTTATGGTCTACGTGTAACCACTGCTAACTTAAGCATGACTAGTTGGGATATATACCAGCTTGATTCCTCTCTCGTTAGATTATTAATCTTGAGATTATGTTAAAACCGACGGTTAATTCTGCGTCTACTGATAGCATATTAAACTCGCCCGTCTCCCTGTAAGTTAGACGTTTGTTTTAACTATAGATCTGATATTTAAAGGAAGCTAAAGATGGTTCCTGTTGAATACATTTTCGTCCAACACATCCTGTGTTTGGGTTATTAGTCGAGGTATGGGATTTTCCGATCAGTTTTGATAACTACTGATTAGAGTGGTGTCCCTTTCTCTTGCGGGTTTTCCCGGAGAATCTCGTCTAACATGTAAACAAGGTCCAACTTTTCTAGATTTCCGTTCTGAACCGAATATTCCGGGGAACATGAATCTATCAGAAATGAAGTAATTCTTAGCTTACTCTCTCTGCTTTTCCTTCTAATCTAGATCTATTTTACGCTAGAATCCTTATTAGTAATTCTAAGCTGATGTGTTTGAGTTTCACTCTGTATTTGTTGCTTTGGTGTTGAATTACGAGCAATTTTGCGTCGCTTGGCGTACATTGATCGTCGTCTGCCTCCCTCCAGGTTTTAGACTATTTTCAACTTAGCAACATACATTGTTATGTAGGTTCAGACGTATTGTCTCCTACCATATATAATCAGTTCAGTGAGAAGTTAAAAGCCCCTTTTTGTGATTCCTTTGATAGTCTTCCAGACAATCAAGTTGCTGGTTCACTTTCCAGTTATGGATGTGGATTACTAGTCTTTGTAAAATTACTATTACATCTGTATATCCCTCTCATACTGGCGTCTCCTGAGTTGTGTCCTCAAGATAACAGGTAAGGTACTCTTAATGTTTCTCTCCAGTTTTGTTTTCATCCGTTTAATACGTGGAAACTCTGGATTTATTTAGATTGACTAAGGTCTATCTTTGAACTGTTATATAATTTACTAGCTGGATTCCTGATTGAAATTCCTAATCTAGTAAATATCAAGCAATTCTTCAGCTATATGCTCCAATTTGCTTGGTTTTTACACAGCTATATTCCATTTTTCTAGCATGGGTTCACTGTATAAGTTTTAGGCGTTTCCTCTGTCTTTACGTCAAGGGGTTCGTCCTATCTATAAACAGCATCTATTTTAAGAGTTGTTTATTTAATTGTTGCTTTTACTGATTCGTATCAGTTATTTAAGCTAATCTCTGTTAGTCTGGATCTGCTTTCACATATTTAATGTTGGCATAACATCCAAATCAGAACTAAGATGTAGAAATCTGTTTCGTCTTGCGATTGATTTCTGATTCATCTACCTATTAGTAGGCTTCGAGCATTATCTAGAATTTAGTTACTCGGTTAGTTTTAAAGAAAATACAATTGAGTCGCGCGCCTCTATTGTACCCTTTATCGCCCTTTTTAATTCTTCCCTTATGAGAATATTAATGTTAGTTAGGCAATTACTGAAATAACTTTACGTAAGCTAATCGCTAACTAAAAGCTATTTCATTCCTCTTTTTGATGAGGACTACTCATAGTGAACATTTCACTTAATGAGGATTAAACTGTAAATTTCAAAGCTAAGGAGCCAATTTTCTGAAATGTTTAGTCTCTTACTAGAGATTGGCACAGATTTTTTCCGGTATCTCCTGAAGTTTATTTGAAATTCCAATTTCTTAAGTTAATTCTTTAATTATACCTTTTACATACCTATACGGTCTGTTTCCGCTACCATTAATAATGGAATCGGGGTGGATAATTTAAAGAAATACCTTATATTCTGTTGGGTCAGTAAGTGAGTTGATCAGTTTCACTTACATCACCAGGTGAATATTTTGGTTGACCCTATTATTAACATATGGGCCATCTGAGTTAGTTATTAATAACTACTCATATCACCGGTGGAGTAGAATAAGTGTCGGTATGGCTTTTCTTCCTAAGTATCCATCATTTATTCACTTTACTTTACTACCGGTGTTGTAGAACATGTTATGTTATATGAAAGAAGGATTAAATTAGGGTGCCCCTAAATACTGCAAATTCTTACAATATTCCTTCCCTTCCATTAACTATGTCTACATTTTTGCAAGTGGTGGTTTTGGCCTTACCATTAGTTCATTTACTTTAGTTACTGCTATTTTCCCCTGGTTTAATTCATCTCTCAGGTATTATTTACTGTCCTACTGAATCATTATTTGGTGTCTAAAATTTTTACCTTAAAAAATTTTTTATTGGATTTTTAACTTATCTGTCCTAATTATATATAAACTTGTCTATCAATCTCTGCTGCCTTGGTAACTTTTCAATATTACATGAATTATACAAGCAGATCAAGCATGAAAATACAATGATAATCAATGACAAAATAGTTAATTAACACATGATTCATATGTAGGAACATAAACCTTATGGATACATAATATAGTAGTGTGTTCATGACTACACCACTTTTAAACCATTTAAAGAGAATACCAGAGTAGCAGAACCATACCTCAAACATCAAATGGGAATGACTATGAATTCTAAACATTCACTGAATTACCTATCTTATGTGAGTTTACCATCCCAGAGACCTTACTACTGGAGGTTCATTACTGGACTTAGTTTCCCATCAATAAGATATAAAATATGAGTTTAAAAAAAAATCTCATACCCAACAACCAACTACCTGATGCATCTGCCAGAATCAAGATATTACCTGTGAACAGTTTTGTACCAAAAAAAACCTATATTTATCTGAGCCATTATGGGTTCACATAACACTTGACTCAGCTCATACTAATGAGTGATTAGGTCTGTTACTAACACTATAACATTCTGAAGTGACTTGGTTTACCTGCGAGAGGTTTTCCCTGAATTCATATACCCACAATAATACACCATTTGTGATGTTTACCATGAGTTTTAAATTCACGGACGTTGCCCACACATGTGGGATGTGGATTTTAATTCCTGAGAATAATTCGTTAAAATGTCTAGGGGGTTTTATTGATTCTCTGGTCACTGGTTAGAATGCAGGGTGATCAGGGATATTTACCACAAATCCCAGGAGAAAAGAGTTCAATCCTTGAAACAATGGCATCTGTGTGTAGGTTTCCCTTCCCACTTCATCACCCTTTAAATTTTCTATAGTGCTAGAAGGATATTGATTGCTCACAACATATAAACAACCACTTGTTGGACACCACATTTACTTGATGTACACAACACTTTTGGACAAACAGTTCAGGTATTAACTCAAGATCTGCATTTACATATATATGTGTAATAAACACTATGCATTTTCAGACAGGCATGGGAATTATTGCAGTATTACAATATAGTACCCAGTGACCCCAAAAAAAAAAACAACAATGTTATTACAAACAACACAACAACCACAAATTGGGTCTACTTTCATTTTCCCTCATAATTAAGGCAAATAAAGATATTAAATAGAACCCAACATAACATGTTTCTGACACCTTTCACCATTCTCTCATTATTAAAAATAATGAGTTGGTGTCAAAATACTATACCATCTATACCATTGGAAAAAAAACTACTGACCTGTTACCTTCAGAAAAAAAAACCAACATATAAACAGCATTTTGTACTATTAATTAAACTAATTAATAGAGTCAATTTGCTCCTGGTGTGCGGTTAAGGGTTCACCTTTGCTGTCGATTAGATCCTTTTCCCCATTATCTGGGTACCGAATTAATGCACTCAGTTATGTTCTTACTATTTAGTCACTGGTAATTGGCTGGTGCAAATCATACTTTATAATCCAAAATAGAAATTACACACAATCACAAATCCCTCCGCGGGCTAGAATATTCGAGTACTCTGTTGCAGTAGGCTCGGTGTCTTTTTTTTTGAAATTTGGGGCCTCAGGTTGGTCTAACTTTCCGGAATTTCCACTTAAGCTCTGCAGAAGGTACTTTACCATCTCACCATACATGGTGCCAAGTAGACGTCCATTCAGCTGCTCTGCTTTTAATATCAGAATCCCAATTAGTTCAACACAGATTTTACACCCACCAAGTCGCGAGTCTATAACCCATGGCATTTGGGTTGACATTGGACCAGCAAAGAGTTAGTCGTTGTTATCTAGTCCAGTGTAGAACTTTATATGACTGAGAGGCATCTCATGGTAGTATCTGTGACTAGGGCCACAATTGATCTATACCTACATATATCCAAAGATGAATAAATCCAGCACAGTAACAGGTTTGCAAACAATTGGATGATTCCTCTTGTTGCTGATGTAGAGACATTTAGCTGCTTTCATATGGTCTTTTATCTGATGGGGTTCAGGGTTTGGAACCTTGAGGTAATCTGGTTTCGTAGTTATGTTTCAGATGATATTAAGTTTGTACCTTGGTTGTATTGGCTTATGTGGTTCAGGTCTTCTCCCCATTTGTTTGAGTGGGTGTTCATGGCTAGAACTTGGTGTTGCATGGCTGGAACCTTATGTTTGACTGTTGCAGCTGTGAGATGTTCTTTTGAAGACTTATCCATTGTGGATATTAACTTGGTAATCCAACCAACAGTTGAAGGTTACTCACTGTTGTTAGTTTTAGTAACTTGAAGAAGGATTGTCCCAGTTTCACTGACTTGGTTGAATGATGAGGCCATAGGTGATACTTCTCAGAAGTAACGCAAACGATACACTGTTGTCAGTACTCTGATGATCTTCATCTTTGTAGATTATTAGATCTTGAAGTCCATCCTGGATATTCCTACTAAAATAGGACTTAATCACTCACCCAGTCAGTTGTCTTCTAATTTATCTGTTGCTCGCTATGGAGCTATTGAGCGCAGCAGTCCATGGGTATTTCTAGATGCAGACTATGGTTAGGACATTCACTTTCTGGCTGTTGACCCAGGATCCAGGTTTAGTGATATAGTCCCACCACATTCAACCACCACCTGCTTCTCTTCTATAGAAAAGGGATGACAAGAATACAACACTAGCATTAACCTACTGTGTTATGGTAAAAGGTTTACAACACAATTACAAACACAAATACAAAACAACAAGGGGAGAAGGGGAAAGGAGTGGGTGTCCACGTTCCACTGTCCCTCATTGCTGAGTAGAGCCATTCAGACTCTTAATAGTGAGTAAGGTATTTTCTCACTTATATTTTGTTCTGTTGTTACTGGGACTATTAGATGAGTGAAGTCATTCTGTCCATCCAACATGTTGATATTGTCTCTCTCATTACTTGAAGAGAATAGCCTATACAGAATCTCTGTGGTTTCTAATGCCGCGTCTTCCTTTCGGCACTATAATCATCCTTAGGTCAAGACTATTCAACATTGGCTTAAGTACTGACATACACATGGATTCTTACATCAACATCCTCTAATCCCAAGGTGCAACATTAAAATGTATATTCCCACAGTAAAAAGTAACAATCAGAACAGGGAAAATTCTCATACCAGAAAAAAAACATACATGTCCATTTTTCTGATATCAAGTACATGATAATCCTACATAATAATTAATCATAATGCTGATGCAGGGAGCCTTTGTTTTTGGATTTTCTCAGGGGTTAATCCATAACTAAAACATACATTGTTCACCCCCACTGCGTACAGCAGATGAGGATAGTAGTCGCTGTGATATATTTTGTCAAGGACTGCTATTATTCAAGCAATTTATTCACATCAATCTTCGCTTCTGTTCCTACTACAGTGAGGTGATGCGGAGTGAATCCTATCCGAACATGCATTTACATCACGCGTTTAATTGTTCATGAATTTATATTCAAACATGGCCTGTCCCTAACACTATTTTATGAAATGATTATATGTTCACCCTCATATGGAGTGGTTACTAATCTGTTAACAAAAGGATGGTACTAAAATTTAACACTATAGTTCCAAGTTACAGATTATGATGTGGCAAAATACTTTATCCCCTGACTAAGAGTCAGGAATACGCGTAATCATTTGTATGTCCCCGCATGGATAAAACACCTTTCTATAGTACATATATTATTTGCAGATTTCTAAGCATAAATAGTGAGATATTGTTCACAGTGCCTAGAAGTTTTAACATAGGAATATGAAATTGACAGACACTAGTTCTTTACTATGAAGTATGAATCAGGGGTCTGCTCCTACATTGAGAAAATCTCTAGAATGTGTTTCAGACATGAGAGTTGATACTCTACAGTACACATAATATTCATAGATTATAGCACTACTAGTGAGATATAAGTTCATAATGCCTATACAAGATATTAACATATGGATTTGAAATTGTAAGACATAGGAAAAATTACAGCGTGGCGCCCACATGTGTTTCCTTAGTAAACATCATCCAGCCTGGTTTAAGAGAATTGTAACTAATTCTTAATTAAACATACTGGTCTATGTAATACATAAATATATCTTAATAATGTAGATAACATACCAATAGCTTGAAGAGAATCATGTTTTTAAGGCAAAATACCTTCTCCCCGAAGGGAAAGGTCGACTTTCTTGTGTGTTCTCTTGACTAGAAATGGCCGCTTCAGTCTTTGTTTTCCCCCTCGCCAGGATTGGCCAGGTACGGGAGAGAAAACAAGCCAAAATAAATTTAGCTGTGCCACGGTCAGTCTATCGCTGTTTTATTTTCTCCTACATTAAGTAAGTTACTTAAACAGTAATTGTAAGGGTTTGTTTATTTTTAAGGGAGTCCATAAATAGCAAAGGGTAGGGACGTTTTTTTTATTATATTACAGCTACTGAGACGATTGTGCTATCTACAAGCCTCGGAGCATTCCGTGTGACAGATCAAGAACATTCAGGATCTTTCCTTCAGTTTGGATAAACTTGCTTACAAAACACATTTCCCCCGTCATATCACCGATATTAGCAGGCGGGCTAACGAAGCTGATAGCGAACTGCGGTTGGTAATGTCATGCGCACGGTCGGACGAGAGTTCGACACCTGGGCTCTTCGATTGCCAAAGTGAGGGAATGATTGGCCACTTATTTCTCCTTTCTCTCACGCCTACAAAATATGACGATGCTACCGCATCGATGCATACCAGGAAACTTAGTTTAGTTTAGTTTATGGATCAACATCACGGCACACGGGTGCAACCCATAAGTGCTCCGTTCTCCTCCTAACTCAAACCTGAGTCTGGAGAAACTCAGCTCAGTGCACGAACTCCGTAGCACCGCCGAGGATCCTGAAATACTTGGGTAGATTTTTAACTCGAAATTTTGCCCGGGCAGCGCCGTTAGGCTACTCTTTTTCGATTTCCAACTGCCAAGGGATTTTTTTACGTGCGCAACAATACACACGGGCGTCCGATCTCACTACCCAGAGACCAGGGGAAATTACTGGAAGTCCCGGTGGATTCTTTAAAATAAATCCTGGTCCTCACCGGGGCCTGAACCCGGGACCTACAGCACTCGAGGCGGACACCATACCTCGAGACCACGCAGCCCCCTAGGAAACCAGGTACCAGGAAACTGCTACAGGGCAATTAATTAATTAAGTTTGTGTTTTAAATGCCCGATAATTCGTTTAGTAGGCTGCATGTTGTGTACATCTGAACCAAGTTGTCATTCAGTAGGATTCGCTCCTTGGACATTTGAAACTGCCATTTAGTAGGAGTCACTCGGTGGTCATTAGAACCCATTTGTCACATTAGTAGAGCAAATCGTCGATTGACAGCATTCACTACTGAATTTAGGGTGGGCTATTGAGTGTCAGAATCTATTCTTATGGCATCTCCAGGGACCACTGTCAGATTCTAACCCGTAGTTCCAACGCGTCACCCTTACCAACGCCAGACAAATGCAACCGAGCTCAACTCTGAGCAGTGTTAAACACTCTAGTTACAACGCGGCGTCTTCGACGACGCCAGGGAAGTCCCGCCAGGCTCAACTCTGAGCAACGCTAAGCCCAGTGCTGGTCAGTCGGGACACAGCGTGAAACTAGTGGTTGACGAAGAGGGAATCTAATCCGACTGACGAGAATGCTGAACGGCCCGGCAGAAAGGCTTGGGACGTCGTAGTGGACAGACGGTTTGAATGTTTGAGCGTGAATCTATAGCTAGCCTGTACGAATGTAGGAGACTGAACGCCTGTGTTATTGACTTGTAAGTGTATTGCATTGATGTATTGATTGATTGTATGATGAATTGTGATTGTGCGATTCATGCATTGATGGTAAAGTGCGCGTTGCGAGAATAAATTGTTTGCATTGTTGTTACCGTGCGTCATGATTGAGTCATTTAGAGACAGTAATTAGTGTCTCACTTGTCAGCCAACGAGCCAGAGTTCTTGCTGCTGCAAGATCCTGACAAGTGCGAACGTGGGGTCTACGTCCTCGAACCATTTAGGTGTGAAATAAGTGTGAACGTGGGGTCTACGTCCTCAGTGGATTTGAACCGACCGTATGAGATAAGTGCTGTGTTAAATAAGTACGAAAGTGATGGCATCTATCTTGAAAGTTAGGGAGAAATAGGTGTGAACGATAGTTAGTGTAGGCAGAAAGTTTGGAAAGTGAGTTGTTGATTGCGGTGTAAAGACGACAGAACGACTAACAAATATACTTGACTACATACAAACCTTCAAAAACTTAGTTGACATCGCATACACCACACTTTTGTACTCGTCCTAATTTCTCTTGTTCCAAAAACAACAGGTTGTTTTGTGTCACCCGAACCCGTTGATTGTAACAACCATTTTTTTCGACCTGAAGTAAAGTCCACTGTGGTTGCGGGCAGTAACGAACGGCCATTGTCCAAACCAGGTTTCAAGAAACACTTGAGTATACATTTTTCTTCTTAATACTTTTGTAATCAGGTCAAAGCATAAGCTGTACTAGTAAATCTTGTATAAAGCATTGAATTCGAATTACTAACACCGAAATTTAACTTTTGTGTACGTATTCATTCCATTAGACATATTTCATCATGTCTAGTCTAAATGATTTCATTGAAATGGGTTTAAAGATGAATTTATCTGGTGAAGAATTGAATAACTGGAGTGAGAGAAAGTATGCAGAATTTATTCAACGTGAGCATAGAGCTGCTGAAAGAGCTTTGAAACAGTCTGAGTTAGAAAGTGCGTTGAAGCAGGCCGAAAAAACTGCAAAAAGTAAACAAGCAGATTCAGATGCTGCTTTAAAACCTAAACAAGCAGAAACTGAGGCAGAATTAAGAAAAGCTGAAATTGCTGCGCAAATTAAGCGGGAAGAACTTGAAATGAATGCCAAAAGAAAACGAGAAGAGCTTGAAATGCAGCTGAAAATTGAACAGATGAAAGCTGAAACATCAACTGAGATGGATGTTAGAAAGTCTGACAGATTAGACAAAGAAAATCAGTAAAAGAAGTACCAAGGGATAGTGAAAAGTTTCACCACGGGCGACTGCATAGCAGCCTTCACCCAAAACTTTGAATGCATTATGGAGCATTATCAGATCCCAGAGACTGAATGGAACATGATATATATGAGAAGTCTTTCTGGGGAACCTCTGAAAGTGATAGAGACCCTTCCCAAAGATCTTAGGAAAGATTATCAGTATATTAAGTCTAAAATCATGTCTCATTTCCTGTTAGATGAAGCAGGCTACAGAGAACAGTTTAGTAAATTGCCACCTAAACCACCACAAACGTTCTCTGACTACGTATCAGTAGGATAGGAAATTATTACAAAGTGGCTGTCAGAAGCCAAAGTGAATGAAAGTTTTGATAGACTGAAAGATCTCATCCTTAGAGATAAAATTATCACATCTCTACCAGCATCATTTTCGAAATTTCTATTAAAATGTGAATGTGAGAGTGTGCAACAGATTGAAAAACGTGGGTCGGCGTATTTTATAGCCAACAAACACTGTTTCACTAGTGGATTGACCAGCACAGACTTTGTAGCAGCAGCTACATATGCTAGATCAAAGTCAGTGTCCTACAATAAACAGAAGCCCTATAAGCAATCTGCTGAGAAATACTCTAAGTGCAGACATTGCGATTTACCACACAATGAAAATGATATGTGTGATAAACACCCAGGGTACCTCACCTACTTGCAGAATTACATAAATAAGCAAGATAGGGAAAGAAAGAGCTATAGACGTGTCACCAAATGTTTCCTTTGCAAAGCCTTTGGCCACTGGCGTGACTCTTGTAAAGGCAAGCAAATGACTAGAAAGGCTAATGCAGCCATGTTTGATAGCTCTTACTCAGATGAGGAAACTGTTGAAAATCATCCTGTAAATGCTGCAAATTCTATTGATGTATTTCACCTTGAAAAATGTACCATCTGTGATCGTTTTCATGAGGATGGCGTTTTAACATGTGGCCATTCTATACCTGTTACCAATGAGGAGGCCAACCTTGTCATTAACTCCAAAGGTAAATTAAACATCCACCATGGGTATGTTAATGGTAAAGCTGCCACGTGACAGCGGCAGTACCCTTATTGGTCTGAAGAGAGACTATATCTCACCTTCAGAGTATACTGGTAAACATGTTACATGCAGAACTTTCTCAGGTAACATCGAGAAATACCCTCTTGCATGGGCATATATAGAGACACCATTTCTTATTGGAAAGGTCAAATGCGCAGCATTGACCAACCCGTGTTGCGATATTATTATTGGTAACCTTCCTGAGGTAAATGATATGCCACATGACAGTATTACATCCTCTGTCACTTGTAACATTGATGATACCATTTCACCTTCATCTAAAATCATTGTTGATGATGTATTACCACCTGTAAATGAAGTATGTTTGCCAACTCAGTAACGTCAGCACATGAATGTATGAATCTGAATGTAATACCAACTTGTAATGTGATTGATAACCTTGATATTACAAATGCAGTAACCAGATCTGCTGCTCAAATGCAAGATCGAATCGATCAGACAGAGGCTTTAGAAATAATAAGCACAGTTGTAACATCTCCTGAAACAACCAGGGAGCAATTTATAATAGCCCAAAAAGCCGATCGATCTTTGCAGAAATATTTTAAATTAATAGGCCAAAAGCCACGCTTAGCAAAGAACGCTAGATGGAATTTTGCTCTGAAGAATGGGATTATGACACGGTACTATACCAAAGGTTCTAGCACTACAGAACAAACAGTGCTACCATCAGAACACCGCAAACAAGCATTACATCTAGCGCACGACATACCATTTGCAGGGCATATGGCTTATGCTAAAACCAGAGCGAGGTTACTTACTCAGTTCTACTGGCCTAAATTCTGCAGTGATACCAAACAGTATTGCAGAAGTTGTGACATCTGCCAGAAGCTTGTAAAAAAAGGTAAGCACCCACAAGCAGAACTGCAAATCACAGATTTGGCAAGCAGACCGTTTGAAAAGATCTCGGTCGATATAGTTGGCCCTCTTAACCACATAACTTCCAGAGGGAATAAATATATTCTAACGATAATGGCCCTCTGTAGCCGTTGGCCAGAAGCGATTCCTCTTAAAAACATAACTTCCAAAGACATCATGGAAGTCTTTTTCCATTTTGCTAGGGTAGGGTTCCCTGATACCATCCTTTCAGATCGGGGTAGTCAGTTCATAGCATCAGCCACTCAAGCCTTTACTAAAATGTTAGGAGTAAAGCAGTGCTTCAACAGCCCCTACCATCCTCACTCAACGGGAATTATAGAAAAGATCAATGGGGATCTTAAGCACATGCTCTCAAAAGTTACCCAAGAACACCCCGAAGACTGGGATACGTATTTACCTGCTATCTTATTTGTATACCGGGAAGCGCCTCATGCCAGCACAGGTTTCTCACCATTTGAACTGGTATATGGTGCCAAACCACGCGGCCCATTATCAATGTACCATTCCATGTTGACCAAAAGTGAAACAGTACATAAACCTATTTCATCGTATGAACATGTAACATCATTGCGTGAAAGGATAATGAAATCTTGTGTGTTAGCCAAAGAAGCACTGAAACAATCAGGTGCTATCTACCGACAGTACGCTAACAGAGGAAACAGGACGATAACACTGACGCCAGGACAGGACGTTCTTCTTCTATTGCCAAGCGACAAACATCTACTGACGGACTCATGGCAAGGACCGTTCAAAGTATTACGACAAATTTCGACGGTAGATTACGAAATTGCAGTTAAGGACAAACACAAGATATTCCACATAAACATGCTTAAACCATATTACAACAGGGACGAGGACCAGGTAGAAACTGCAGCAAGCACGACGATAGTGGATCAAACAGACGACGACGATACTGACGAAATACCGACACCATCACTAGACACGACAACCAACCTACAGGACATAAAGATTAATCTTAACTTGATACAGACAGAGATTGACAGTTGCAGACGATTGTTACAGGACTACAGCACTACCTTTTCTAACAACCCAGGACAGACAGACTTGGTGCATCATCATATTATTTTGACATCTGACGCACCTATAAAATGCAGACCATATTCCATTCCCATACATTACTAGGACAAACTTCATCAAGAAATCATAGACTTAGAAAAGAAAAACATCATCAGACGATCACAGTCACATATTTGCTCTTCCATTGTCATTGTGAAGAAAAAGGACAACACTATAAGACTCTGTGTTGACTATCGTAGACTCAACAGCATCACACAGTTGGATTTGGAGCCGATGAGCAACTGTGAAGACATACTGACTGAACTGACACACTCACGGTACTTTACGAAACTTGACATGACAAAAGGTTATTGGCAAATACCGGTACATCCTGCCAGCATACATCTGACAGCGTTTGCCACACCCTGGGGACTATGCAAATGGTGCAAATTACCATTCGGGCTAGTTAATGCTCCAGCGACCTTTTTAAGAATGACAAGACTCCCATTGACAGACATTGCTAACATAATTTGGTACATGGACGACATTTGCATACATACGAGGAACATGACAGACCACATAACAGCATTACAGCAGACATTCGACAGAATCAGACAACACGGACTGACAGTTAAACCATCCAAAGTCGACATAGCCTACCAAGAAATTTCATTTTTGGGCTACAAGATCTCAAATGGCTGTGTGTCGACTGACGATAACATCATGTCCAGAATTCTAAAACTGTCGCTTCCGACAACTAAGAAAGAGTTGCGAAGTGTCTTAGGTCTGCTAAACTACTGCAGACAATTCATTCCACATTTTGCGGAATTAAGTGAATGTTTCACTAATCTACTAACAAAGAAAGAACCAAATGTTATTGTGAACAGCGAATGCTTACGACCTACATTCTCGAAAGTATTATCTTATTTTTCTAGTGAACCTATTCTCAAAGTACCTGACCTTAACGCTATTTTCAGGTTAAGATGTGATGCGAGCTCCGCAGCGATTGGAGGGGTACTGCTTCAGGAACACGATCAAATTTTGTACCCAGTATACTACGTCAGCCGTAAGGTGAAAGACAGAGAACGAAATTACAGCACGCCGGAACTTGAAGCACTCGCTCTTGTGTTTTCGGTACGTAAACTTTCCCGATTTCTCTTAGGGAAGCATTTTATAGTTGAGACCGAAAATAGCCCATTGACTATTATCACCAGAGGGACACCAAGTAACACTAAAGTGGCAAGATGGTCACTGCTTCTGCAGGACTTTAGCTTTGAAGTCAGACATATAAGTGGCTCACAAAATGCCTTGGCCGACCTTCTTTCTAGATGCCCATACGACTTACCCAGTAGCCATATAGCACGTGAGCACACTGCGGATAATGTGTAAGCTGCAAAGTGTAAGTGCTCAACACCACAGCCACATTTGAAAGTTTTTCAGTAACGCTGTGCAATCTATGTGATAGGGATTTAATTTCCCAGTGTAAATATATTATGTATATTACATTATTATGTGAATGAGTGTATCGAATATTTGTGAGATATGCGATAGAATGGATGTATATCATTTTAAATATTTAATAAATATGTATTACAAATGTCACGGGACAGTACTACAGGATCCAAAAACTTACTGTGCTTGAACGACTTCGAGTATCCTGAGTACCTACACCACAGATGTGCCCACTGTATTTTAACCCGTGTGAAAGAGACTTTGACAGCCGTTTCCTAGATGAACATTGTAATCCACACCGAAGAAACTATCCAACAGCTGGTTTCAAGAACTGGTTACTCCGTTTATTTATGTAACATCCAAACGAAAGTACTGTGTGGGATTGTCAGCTTAAAACCACAGCTGTGTATTTCCGGTGTGTGTGTGAACATTAATTTGAAAAATAGCAGACTATACTAAAACACTCACAAAACATTGACGTTGTCCACAACTTTTGTGAGTTTAATATTTCCATATACGGAATTGTATATGAGGATTTTTGTTATATGTAATCTCAGTATCGTAACTTGATTTACTCGTTCACAACAGTGACATTGTGTTTACTTTTGTCAATAAGTATCAAATGATGACACTAAGAAATGAATTTATAAATTTAATTTATTTTCTTGAAAGCATGGTGAAATTACCTTCCATAACCTTTGTATTACAACCAAGGGACATAATTAAAACTGTTGGTAATGGGTAAAGTGTATTACATCCATCATCACGTTGCCTGATGGGTAAAACGTCAAGATGACATCAATTGTGCATGGAGAGAGTTGCCAAAGCTGTAGACCTTCATTAGACTCTCCGACTAAGTGAGGTTGGGGGTCTGAGGTTGGAACATCTTATAGGTAGATGTTCGCAGTCTGACCTGATCTTTTGAATTTTTTTTAGTGGTTGAGAGGTAAGTGCGTGTTCGCTGTAACTTACCGGACTGGCTGCATCACATTGCAGCGGAGGTAATAATCCATCGAAATGATTGTAATTGATGTGTGTTGCGTCATAACAACATTGATGATTATATAGATATAACTTACAATTACCCGTACATGTTAATAGAAACCAAAGAGTCACGTCAGACGACTTACATGGTTCGATTCTGACAGTATAAATAAAAGATGTATAAAGTACATGAAAGGATACCCTTTCATGAAAAGGAGGATGGGAGAATGTCAGATTCTAACCCGTAGTTGCAACGCGTCATCCTTACCAACGCCAGACAAATGCAACCGGACTCAATTCTGAGCAGTGTTAAACACGCTAGTTACAACGCAGCGTCTTCGACGACGCCAGGAATGTCAGATTCTAACCCGTAGTTGCAACGCGTCATCCTTACCAACGCCAGACAAATACAACCGAGCTCAACTCTGAGCAGTGTTAAACACTCTAGTTACAACGCGGCGTCTTCGACGACGCCAGGGAAGTCCCGCCAGGCTCAACTCTGAGCAACGCTAAGCCCAGTGCTGGTCAGTCGGGACACAGCGTGAAACTAGTGGTTGACGAAGGGGGAATCTACTCCGACTGACGAGAATGCTGAACGGCCCGGCAGAAAGGCTTGGGACGTCGTAGTGGACAGACGGTTTGAATGTTTGAGCGTGAATCTATAGCTAGCCTGTACGAATGAAGGAGACTGAACGCCTGTGTTATTGACTTGTAAGTGTATCGCATTGATGTATTGATTGATTACATGTATTGATTGTATGATGAATTGTGATTGCGCGATTCATGCATTGATTGTAAAGTGCGCGTTGCGAGAATAAATTGTTTGCATTGTTGTTACCGTGCCTCATGATTGAGTCATTTAGTGACAGTAATTAGGATCTCACTTGTCTGCCAACGAGCCAGAGTTCTTGCTGCCGCAAGATCCTGACACCACAAACTCCGAGCTCCTCGAACAGTTTGGTTTAGGCCTGCAATGACCATTAATCAGTAATGCATGACAAGGACTAAGGTAAAAGTCGTGCATGGGTTTTCGTAAAGCCAGCATAAGAGCTCCCTGGCTCCTGAGATGGGGTGCAATGTATCCCTTTATGAGCATTGCCATGACTTTAACTTGTCCCCTTGCGTATGACGGAAGTCACTACACCACGAGCCACTTGTATCTAATAATATCACATGTTCCCATGGGTAGTGAAGTCGAATACATAGTCTTCCCGGATTTGGGCACATTACAGGAGGCCACACGGGCAAGTTGTACACTTTAAAAATCTCACAGCAGTTAGAAATCGCAAAAAGTAGGCCGTGAGGTTATTGCAGTGGCAAATTTATCAGGATAGAAAATCTATCCACGAATAGATAGAACCTGGTACCTTGGATGGAACCAATGTACAGCAAGGGTGGGGAAAATTTCTTCTGCCAATAGCCATTTTTATACAGTATTTATAAAATCATTCACTAGCCATACAAACCTGTCAACTTAAAGCTTAGTCTGCTGTATTTGGTCAAACATTTAACAGGTTCAGTGTCGAGGGATAATATATTGGCACATGTAACCTCTCATTTGGACAGAAGAATAATGTATCACCTTACTAGTGTCACCTTGTTATTTGTTTTATTTCGTGGTATCTCCCCCAATTTCAATGAACGGATATTTACATTATAATACTTGTTCATTTCATTGCGCACCATTTTTGGTCCTAACTTACTTTTGTTTAGCACTGAATCAGTTAATTAACTCTCCTGGCTGGAATTGATGCTGGCCTAGATTTAATGAAAATAGAGTGCCGCCTGCAGCGGCCTTGGAGGGGAAAGCCCAGATTACGCGGACTTATACACCCCACGGGCAGGACGTTCTCCGTCCATGATTTAGCGAAAATAAGACTTACATTAATGCACGCCAAGGTCCTACATATTGATCTGTGAGAGCTTAACTAGGTATGTTACACAACCTTCAAACGAGCAGAAATAATGTTCATGATAATGAAAATGAAGGAGATGAAGAAAAGAAGAAGAAGATGTTGTTGATGATGATGATGATGATGATGATGATGATGATGATGATGATGATGATGATGATGATGATGATGATGATGATGATGATGATGAATAAGAATAAATAGAGGAAGAAAAAGCATAAGAAGAAACAGGAGGAGGAGGAAGAAGAATAAGAAGAAGAAGAAAGAGAAGAAGAAGAAGAAGAAGAAGAAGAAGAAGAAGAAGAAGAAGAAGAAGAAGAAGAAGAAGAAGAAGAAGAAGAAGAAGAAGGGGTAGTTGATTGAAACAGAGAATTATTTACCAAGAATAGATGAAATACAGAAGTGGAGTTGGCACTCCAGAAGAGACCAAGGGGAAGACCAAGAAGTAAATACCTGGATGGCTTGGCCACGTGGCATGGTCGAGACAGAAACACGGAGCTAATCCACGACTCTGGTGATCGAGTGAGATGGCAAAGCATGACCGCCCACGCTTATCGGCATGGCACATGATGGATGGATTTATGGAGCTGGCATACGTTTGGATAAAATGAGTACGAAGGCAGTTAAAAGAATGTTTAGAATTTCAGACAGAGTGCTATTATATGAAAGAAAGTCATTAAGTAACAGGCACTTCATTGTATAGTGCATGGAAGAGTATGGACTGCGAAAAATCGTATTTCAGGTCACAAACTGGCTCTTAAGCAATATCTCATGTACAGGTCGCGAGGATTGAGCAGTGTGCACATGCACAATAGTGATTAAAAAATAGCTGCACTACCATAGACTTGTACCGTGGAAGAACAACGAAGCGTTATTCTTTTGAGAGGTCAGAGAATGTCAATCTTTCCGAAAGATACAGCAGAAATAATGTTTCAGCATGGAGACAGTTGTTTAAGCCAGGGGAGAGTGTATAAATTATTAGAAATATTTCAAAATAGAAGACTTCTTCGGGAATTCTTTAAGAAAGTCGAAATGGCCATCTTTTGGGATATCAATGGTTTGCACTTCTACATTTCCATGAACAGGGCGAAATAGTGACTAGTGCTCCATACAGTGACACGCTAGTGAACACACTGAAGCTCTCGATAAGCTCGAAACATCAGGGACTTATCTCAAAATGAGTATCGTTGTTGCATGACAACGCCCGCCGTCTTACGGCTGCGTAAACACTACGTCCTGAAATATTTGAGGTCTTGAAACATCCAGCACACAGCCCAGACTTGGCGCTATCGGACTTTCACATGTTTGGACTCTTGAAGGAACATTTGCGAGGTCAAAGGTTTGCAGATGGCAACGAGGTAATGGAGGCGGTGCAAAATTGGTTTATGGTCACACTCGAATATTTTTCTTAGAAGGCATCAGCAATAGACACGTGGACCAAGTGTGTTTTCACACAGGGGTTATGTTGAGACATAACACACAGCATTTCTGGCTTGCAGTATTGTAAAACAGTTGTTCGTAAAATTCCCGTTACTTAACTAATTCAGTGCCGAAGTGTGACCTCCCACTTGAACAGAAAGACGATATCTATAGCCATACTAGGGCCATTGTGTTATTTGTTTTGTTTCATGGTATCTTCCACAGTTTCAATACTCTGTGAAGAGAAATTTACATTATAATACTTGCTCATTTGATTATGTACCATGCTTGGTCCCAACCTACATTTTTGATTGCCACTGAATCAGTAAATGACTTCCCCTCGTATATTGTGCCCGCCTGGTAACTTCCTTTTGATTAGACTGTATTGCTCATCTACTTCCACATTCTTTTACCACACCATACATCGAGTCTCGGCAAAGTAGATAGTAAAGGACCCTTTTACCACATCACCCATCGAATCTCGGCAAAGTTGTTAGTTAGTAAAGGAAGCATTTACCACACCATACATCGAGTCTCGGCAGAAGTAGATAGTGTAGGACCCTTTTACCACATCACCCATTGAATCTCGGCAAAGTTGTTAGTTAGTAAAGGAAGCATTTACCACACCATACATCGAGTCTCGGCAAAGTAGATAGTATAGAAGCCTTTTACCACATCACCCATCGAATCTCGGCAAAGTGAGTGAGTAGCACCTCGGCCGTCTTGACAGCCGAAAGTACGTGGATTGGAATTTGGCAAAATTCCATCGCACAATGCCTGGACATGGATTCAGAGAACATGTGTTGCCTATGCAGCATGTTCCAAAGGATTTGACTTAGAACATGTGTTGCCCATGCAGCATGTTCCAAAGGATTTGACTTAGAGACGTTTAGCCATTTCCCTCAGCTGAGTGCCTTATACCAAGTGTCTGGACCAGTAAGACTCGGCAAAGCAGATAGTTAGTAAAGGACCCTTTTACCACATCATCCACCAAGTCTCGGTAAAGTCGATAGTAAAGGACGCTTTTACCACATCACCCACCAAGTCTCGGGAAAGTAGATAGTTAGTAAAAAGACCCTTTTACACACTTTAAGGCGCATTGCTCATATGGTGCTAGATCCACATTTTCATTATGCGGATTCGAACTTATGACCTCCGGGTCGGCAGGGGAGAGTCTAACCACAACCTTACTGCGGGACTCATCAAGACAGGATTGGTCTAAAATGTGGGGCTTGCATCTCATACCAACTACAATGGATCCTTTACTTGCTTTACCCCCCCCCCCCCCCCTCCCCAATGAGATGCGATAAATAACCGTTTATATCGAATTTCATCAGAAGACAATGGACAGAGGAGGTGAAGTAACGAAATAAGATGTGTTGAGTATTTCAAGGCAGAAGTGAGAGAGGAGGACAGAAAAAGAAGTCAGTGGAAAGCTTAAATAGTTGACCAACAAATACATGGTAATATAAGCAAAACCAACGTCGTTAAAATATCAAATGTAGGAGAGCATTGAAGAGTCATGATCGCCGATGCCTCGACCAAGAATCTGAAGAAGAATACATCCAACAGTTATTTTGTTTTACATTAAGGTCTTTTCAATCTTTCTTTACGTGCCATTACCCTCTTTTAGAGCATACTGTTTTAATTTTAAGATTACAGATAATGTTCATTAAAAATACAGTGTTATATACACACACTAAGTGCAAATTTGTGTATAATCTCAAGCAGGGGGCGCTATCGTGTCTTATAAATTCTCGACAGGGAAGACAATTTGTGCATGTTTATGAAGCACAATTTACGGTAAGCCATTTATTTCTGGATGGTGCAACAGATAAGATGAACATGGTAGATGTTTCGAAAGACGTCAGACAGAGAGGCATTCAAGCAGATAGATATATGCATAGGTTTTCAGAAGGAAACACAGACAGACAGACAGACAGACATACAGACAGACAGACAGACAGACAGACAGGCAGGCAGGCAGGCAGGCAGGCAGGCAGGCAAAACAAAAACAAAAATGTTTGTTAGTAAAGGACCTGATCACAATCTTGATAATGTGGTGCATTGTGCTTGAAAGACAACAACAACAACGGCATACTAATCCCTATGTAGCACAAAGCCTGGGCTCATCTGTAGAGACCATGTGTTCCCATGCAGCATGATCCCTCTCTCGGCTTACTGAATTTACGCCAGAGGAAAGATAACATCAATATATCTGGAACAAGACAAGCCGCAAAAGCTGCCGGATCAGCAAAGCAATGCTCTAACTGTCCATCTGTCGGAGCTTCGATTATAGACCAGTTGCCCACCAAGGCTTAGGGCCAGGTCTGTCCTGTCTTTAGGTTACATTTCGAAGCACTAAGGATAAGACGTGTACCCTCTAAATTGCGCTTTTTCGCCCGAAGCCGTTGGCACAATGTGGTGTGCCAGGTTTGGTGTCCGCTGTTCAACATTCAGCGCCAACAGAAAGCAAGTAGTACCGTCTACTGTCATACGGTAGCTCGGTAATATCTGACTTAAACCTGGCTAGTTCTTTCACAATCACTGTAGAAGAAAATCGGGGATTTTGAACTTAAGCATTATATACCAGTTCTGGTACAGAAATCTCATTTGGAAAACACTTTGATGCCACTAAGACAGTTCATAAACACACACACACACACACACAATTTGTTGGCCCTCATAGAAGTAAAAGAAAGAAGTAGGGATTAGGGGGATGCACTAAACAACATAAACATTGGAAGTTATAGTTACCGATCGGGATTCGAACTTGTCCCCTCCAAATGACGACGGCACATCTCTGCATGAACAGGTTTTTTTTCGACTCATGAACAAATAGACACCCTTAGGGTTCTAGTGCGTCCTAATACCCACTTCTTTCTTCTGCTTCTGTGAGTGCCAAAGAATGCATGTGTGTTTATTTATCGTTATTAGTACCAGTTATTAGAATATCATACCCCGAAGCCGGAGAGTATCTGCCAGCATGGCGAGGCATGTGTGTTTATTTATCGTACCAGTTATTAGAATATAATCCTCCGAAGCCGGAGAGTATCTGCCGGCATGGCGAGGAACCACCAGTCTGCACACCTGTCGTGAAATCACTGTAATTTGACAATCAGATGATAAAAATACCAAAGCCAGTTTGATCTGCAACTGCAAGTTGTTTACTACGGGGAGTCGGTGAGATCAAACCGTGGAGTTGTCTTTGAAAGTCCCCACAAGACAGAAAGTTGTAGGCTTGTTATTGTGACCCGATTGGGAAAATGCAGGAAACAGGCTACCTTGTTTTGGTTGTTGAAACAAGAGGAACCACCTTTGCATTGATTAAACAAAGGGGAGAGAAGATTTCTGAAATGGATAGTCTGCCCCTGGAACCATCTGATGTGTTGACATAAAAGAACTTCACTAGAACACTCCAAGGCTCTTGTGACAAAAACATGACTTGTTTACAGTTAGTGTTGAAGAAAAAGTTGACTAGAGATGACGTGTTTCTGTACCGCTGATAGGAATTCGGAGAGCTCTACAGTGTTAGATTAATTAAAGATTAAATAACATGTGTCTTTATGGCAAATTGTAGAGGCCATCCAGGAGTGATGCGGTGTTGCATAAGGTATTACCTATAGTGTATTTAGACCTAATTAATATAGGCAGAAGCCTTATTAAAACTAGCTAGGGTGAGGAAATGATTAGCTCTGTTAGTTGAGAATAGAGTAGTGAAGTGATGATTAGCTCTGTTAGTTGAGAATAGAGTAGTGAAGTTTGAATTAGCTCTGCTAGTGAGAATAGTGTAGTGGGGTGATATTTGGAGAGATTAAGGATGGGTTGGGAGATGGGGAAAGTGTCCAATGGTGGGATCTTTCAGTGGGGTGCCCACTGGGGTTCTGCACTCTGTCTATTAGTTTTTCCTTGTCATAGCCTGATTCGGACCAAGGTGATAGCTCCTCTGCTATATGACAGAGTTTAGTTCGCTGATGAGTATCTGAGCGGGGCCGTAGGCCTACGCTCAGCTAGTAGGATCAGTGACTAGTGCTCTCACCGGTGTATTATTTCTCTAACAGGTTCCCTGCCAGTTACGAAGAAGCTCCACACGAGTTTTGAAGAAGTTTTACACTGATTGGGAAGAACACCAGTTGAACAGTAACTGTTTTCTTACGAAAAATGAATAACGTCCAAGAAGAAAGGTTGTTCAATAATGTTTGGGCTGGGCCCATGATCAGGAGGGTCCACCGGAATAGGGCTCAGATGAGGAAAACCATTTAACGATTCCAGTGTGTTAAGGCTCACCTAGGATGGGTGTTGTTTGTTGATACACCACACATCATACGGACAATAGTAACTACACGAGAACTTTAAAGGTAACATTCACATGGTGTTGTAGATTCCAGTGAAAACATTACAAGGGACATTGTACTTGAGACAATATAGACACTAGATAGGACCAAGTCTATTACCAACAACAGTGATACATATTTTTCCCAGTACAGGAATTTGTACATTTTAGGAACTATAAGAACTTATAATGTGCAGTGTGCAAACGGTCCATGATCGGTGGTAACTTATAGACTGTATCGATTACGGATGATCATTTGCATGGATTACCAGGTAGCTACAGAAGAAAGTCAGTGTCTGACAGGAGAGATACATCACCGGGTGAGGTTGTCTTGTGCTGACCTAACGTGCTGTGGTGTGTCCTTGCAAGGTTGAACTGACTGGGCTATTGATCTGAGGGTCCGATTCTACACACATTATAGAACTCGTCACACATTCTTCACATACGCTTCTCACATACATTACACTTTTCTTTTAATAAATTAATTGTTATTAATTTTTAGAAGCTAGAGTTGTTGAGTATGTTGCGTTGGGGAAGAATGAGAGGGGGCAAGATACAGCAGGGATAGAGAGAGAGAGAAAGAGGTGTCCATAAACTGACGGAGTTTTGTAGACGGATTCTAGTGGTTTCTCCAGGATAATGATAAGGGGTTAAAATATAATGTGGGTGTTGATTCCTCTCATTCCAGGGACGACACTTTAAACGGTTACACGACAACACCAATAAGCCAGACATGGGACAACGGATACTCACGCAAACCTCAGGTCCGGTTTGACATCACACTGATGTTAGACAACAGGATGTATTCATCGGACATACAGGACTTCACGCTGGAGTTCACAGTCAGCGAACACAAGCAAGCAAGCATTAGAATATCATGGGCCGCGTAGAATAAGTAATACTGCCATCCTACAAGATGTGAACATCAAAGAAATCTGGTTCAAATACAGCATGGAAATACTTTGACCATATTAAATCTCATAGTAGTTTGGGAAAGAACAGTTATGGAAGACAGGGTTAATGGAAGAACGAACGAACGAACGAACGAACGAACGAACGAACGAATGTTATTTTCAAAGGGTCACATATTAGGCGGTCTTACATTCGGTCCTGCCAGTCCCTCATCTTTCGTACATCAATTATCTATTGTGCTTGCTACATTCACATGGGAAGCAATTGGCAAATGAAAGTCGTGAACATAAACAATGTTTTTCTCTAAATACCAACTAAATTCTAACATTTTTCTCATATTATAGGGCGGAGTAGATTACGACGTTCACCTCTGAGTCAGACAGTCCAGCTTCGTCTAACGACGTTGACTGTTTGGATTCTCTCTCTCTCTCTCTCTCTCTCTCTCTCTCTCTCTCTCTCTCTCTTTCTCTCGCTCTCTCTCTCTCTCTGTCTCTGTCTGTATGTCTCTCTCTCTTTCACACACACACACAAACACACACACACAAACACACACACACACACACGGATTGTTCAATTAACCTCCTCCTCCCTCTTTCCATAATCCCGGGACAGTGGATAGCTACAACTTTTATCGGTTATCCGAGCCTATCGGATATCCATATTTAACTTCTCACAATTATTTCTGAATGTTGGTCAAAAACTCCCTCGCGGACTAAGCACTACAGGAATCTTCCGACCATCAGAAGTGCCCCTTTCACTGTATGCTTCGAACCTTACCTTTCTAACACTCTCTAAGAACGCGGCCCGCCCGGGTTATGATTCCAGCGTCTTTCTCCTGCCGTACTTTCGGAATCTGCCTTCCAGTTTCGAGACGTTCAAACAGTTTATTTTTTGTTGCGTTTATCCCATACTTGGCTTTCTGAGACAGTAAATGTTTGCGTATCTTAAATGTTTGAAGGTTCGCTTCTGCTTCGGTGAGAGACATGTTAGACTTACCATTGGGTCATCTTTACTGCTTCGATTTGGTTTGTACACAATTTCGATAGTTCCAAAGCTTCTACGTGGCGTTCTCTACAGCCTCGCCTAATTGTAATATACGAGCTTTCTCGCCTATCCTGTATGCCTAGCTGCTTGATTACATCTTAAGGAAGTTGGAGACCAGACCTTTTGCTTCTACCTCTATGGCCAAAAACCCACTATTATATGCGTCTTGCCTCACTCAGACTTGCTACCATGTCACTATACTGTTCCTTTCAGAGCGCTGCTCTTAAACTTCCAATGCCATAAGGGTGGTCAGGCGGTTCAACACCTTTCCTGGCGTTAAGTTGGACTAAAACGTTGATAGATTGTACTGAAAGTACAATTGCCTTGAAAATCAACCTGGTGCTGATAGCAAATTACTCCAAAGGACATTTAACAATGGTTTCTATTCTGAATAATATTATGTAATCCAGCTGACCAAATGCGCCGCACTGGTTAAGAGAGGGAGTCAGGGAGAAACCGCCATTACATCTGCTGGCTATTCAGCTTTAATGCAACCCTTAATGCCAGCAAAAGAAAGACGGATTAAGTGAAACTGAAATCATTAATTTTATGTCAACCATCTCGTTTAAAAAGATTAGTTCGCTACCATTAACAAGGAATCAGTCTAGGGATTCACAAATAGAACCGCTAATTGAGCTTTCTCACTTACTGTGAGATTAACGCGTTTAGTGTCGTCTTGTAATGGGTGAAACATTTGTTGCTGTAGACAGAAACACGTGAGTAATGGTGAAAGTGAAACAGAAGTAACTACAGGGAATATGAACTGCTAAAAATACAGTTTAAAAAAACATGAAGAAGAAAATGTTAAATATCTAGGGAGACCGTTGGTTGGCTGAGTGGCTGATTGTGAATCCTCTGGAAAACTGAGGTCAAGGATCTCCGGAACGAAGTGGTTAAGTTATCTACCTCGCCTTCCGAAGGTCGGGGGTTCCTTTTCGCACTCTGACATTCGGTTCGTGAGTGAGGTTTATTTCAGAGACCCCTGGGGTCGGGTGTGAGCTGCAGAGTTTGTGGGGACTTTCATCAGGCCGCTGTATAGTAAGAGATCGAGCCATATGAGATAACACCAGGTACGATGACAGCCATCCTTTTGCCACTGTACACATGTAGACATGTAGATATGTAGAATTACATTTTATGTTTGTTGTTTAACATGTAGAACCTTATTAGAAGAATGCGATTATACCTCTGATTCTTTGACGTTCAGAACGTCCTAGCCGGTTGTTAAACTAGCTGGTTTGGACTTATGCAGCAGTGTGTGTGTGTGTGTGTGTGTGTGTGTGTGTGTGTGTGTGTGTGTGTGTATGTGTGTGTGTATGTGTGTGTGTTTGTGTGTGCAACTGCGGATTTTCTAGTGGCCGCAGCTTCCACCGACGATGGACTGTAATTTTAGTGGCGGACTGTTGTGTTTGCAGTCTGGCAGCGGCCGTATGCACGTAGGCGTGTGCGTGCTGTTGGCTTGCCGGGACGGCTGTCAGTGCCACTTTTCACATGGAACAGTGAGGAGCATTCTGTGTGTTATTCAGTGACACCGGAGCGAAGCATTATAGGATGACCCTTTGCCGTGAATTGGAACCGCGACTAAAGACTAACGCTCGAGTCAGGACAAGGACCTGCATCTACTGGAGGTGAGGTTGATGTATTCCTCCTCCTCCCCCTCCCCCTTGTAACCCGGTACCCAATTACCACCTGCACAGGGACCATTTTACATATCCCGCTTTACCCTCTTCAAGGTTCATCCTAAGCAACTCCTGCCTGTTCTTCCCGAAATCATGACTCTCATCAATGTTATTTTTGTTCGTCCTGTTTTGTTTAATGGTTTGTTGTATAGTTACAGTGACTTGTAATATGTATACATTATTTTGGTTTCTGAAACATGATACTACTTACATAAAGCAGTCGGTGGCATGGAAGAATATCATCACCGGAGTGTGTTAATACCGAGGTAGCGGGTTCTACCCCTACAACGGTCTGTTGGACTAAAAACGTTGATTTCTCGTTCATGACTTAGGACCGCAAATTACAAGTACCTCTAACCTCGAGTGGGCTTCCTGGCTTAGAGGTTAGAGATATTTCTCCGTAATCTCGTATACTCTCGTAAGTAACGTGATAACGGTGAGAATCAGCAGTGGTTCGAATCGTGTCGGTAACTTACGGGGTATGTGAGCCGGCCGCTCAGAAAGCAATGGCAAACTACTGAGTGTAATCTTGCCAAGAAATGAACAATCAACTGAAAGATGCTGATGTTGACAGCGATGTCCTGTAAAGGATATCTAACCTCGGAGTGGGTTCGCCTGATGCCGGGGGACACTGGTAATAGGGAAATCTAATACACACTCAAAAACCAGTCCAGTGCACAAGAATTAGCAGTACATGTAAGACTACGCTTGAGTTCAAAGCAAGCGAGCGCAAAATAAAAAAAAATAATAACAACAACAACAACAAACAAACAAAAAATCGGCAGAGGTCATGCAAAGCAGCAAGGACTGAAATCTGTGGAAAGAGATGAACATCTACGCCAGCTGGCAAGACATATGCTTTATGTCTGCACTGACTGACGATTTGGTTTCAAAGCAGCGAAAATAGCTTCATATTTTTATTAGAGAAGGCATAGTGCCGTGAAAACAACCGCAGCCCTAAAGTAGTCAATAACAAAGACTAACCCCAGACGACCGCGTGTGAGACACGGTACAGACGTGAATAAAATTTTAGATCGGGAAATGTGACACTTTCCTTGTATCCTGAGGGAAATGGATCGAACGTAGAGACTTCGTGAAATATGGCTCAAAGCTAAAATACTAGCGTGTGCGCATTGCTCACGCTACACATTACTGGACACTTGGAAATTGTAAATAGCAGACCCAATAGACGTTAGCTGGAGCTAGTTGTAAAAACAGTTATAAAATAACAACTGTTGGGTGTGTGTAACTCCTGCGAAAAGTGAGAGATCCTGTAGTATCCATTACTTCTCCTATTTAAAAAAAAAAAACCTCCTAAGAAAAAGAACGTGTAGCATTTGTAATAGGAATGGTATTTTTGTGTAGCATTTGTAACTGTGAGTGTACTTTTGTGTATCATTTGTAATAGTAAGGGTATTTTTGTGTAGCATTTGTAACTGTGACTGTACTTTTGTGTATTATTTGTAATAGTAAGGGTATTTTTGTGTAGCATTTGCAATTGTGAGGGTATTTTTGTGTAGCATTTTTAATAGGGAGGGTATCTTTGTGTAGCGTTTGTAATAGTGAGGGTATTTTTGTGTAGCATTTTTAATAGGGAGGGTATCTTTGTGTAGCGTTTGTAATAGTGAGGGTATTTTTGTGTAGCATTTTTAATAGGGAGGGTATCTTTGTGTAGCATTTGTAATTGTGAGTGTATTTTTGTGTAGGATATGTAATAGTAAGGGTATTTTTGTGAAGCATTTGCAATTGTGAGGGTATTTTTGTGTAGCATTTTTAAAGGGAGGGTATCTTTGTGTAGCGTTTGTAATAGTGAGGGTATTTTTGTGCAGCATTTGTAATAGTATGGAACAAAAGAAAAAACAGCGGCTGCAGCAAGATATAACAATATGAATTGAAAACAATTAGGTATATTTAGCTCCTGCGAAAAGAAGAGACATAATAGTCACAGACACAGTGTACGTACCTTACAAAAAACTCCATCTTAGGTGAAACTTATCCAAAAAACCACAAACAAAAACAATCAATAAATATATAATACTGAAGTATGAAAGTAAAACAATAAGCATTACAGCTTTGTTGTCCCGTAATACTTATTGTTTTATTTTAATACTTCAGTATTATATGGACAGACAGAAAAACCAATGACCAAGTACTACAAGAGACAAATGAACATCGTAAGCTGATTGGAGAGATTAGACGTAGACAGTCAAAATTTTTTGGACATGTTATGAGAAGAAATGGATTGGAGAACTTGGTGACAACTGGCAAGATCGAGGGGAACAGACCAAGAGGAAGACCGAGAGGAAAATACCTGGATGGCTTGGCCACATGGCATGTACGGGACAGGAACACTGAGCTGATCCACGACACTGGTGATCGAGTGAAATGGCGAGTCATGACCGCCCACGCTTTCCGGCATGGCACATGATTGATTGATTGAATTATTGATTATATATTTATTGATTGTTTTTGTTTATGGTTTTTTTGTGTGGATAAGTTTCACCTAAGATGGAGTTTTTTGTAAGGTACGTACACTGTGTCTGTGTCTATTATGTCTATTCTTTTCGCAGGAGCTAAATATACTTAATTGTCTTCAATTCATATTTGTAATAGTAAGGGTATGTTTATGTATCTTTTGTAATAGTAAGGACATTTTTTTTAGCATTTTTAATAGTAGCGGAATTTTTTTATAACTGGTCTGGGCTTTCAGGTGGACCTAGTCTAAAATGGTTAGCAGGAAAAGTTCTGGGCAATAAAAAGAGCCAGTGATATTGAACACATCACTCAACGAGTGCCTATTGAGCTATAAAATATGGGGCTACCATAACATACTTAACACACGTCACGGTGTGTAAACGGATTCTTTAGTTTTTGTTGTTTTAAGTGTGGTTACAGCCTACACCTATACCCATTGTAAGAAATAAAATCAGGTAGGTGTAACCCCTGCGAAAAAGTGAGAAATACTAAACACAAGCACAGTGTACATACCTTCCAACGTACTCCTCCACTACTGCAAACGTAACTAGCAATGTTTAATATTAACTTTTCTAATTTCATGTTTTTCTTTAGATCTGTTTGTGTTGTTCCCGATGAACATCATCGAACCGTCGTTGGTTGTGTTGTAATATACTGATTTGTATTTTGGTTAGTTAGTTAGTCGCGGTTCGAACTTCACGACAACGGGCCGTCCCAATTATGCTCCGTTCCTTTGCCAGTGAATATCACACAAAATGTTCCTCACTGCGAAAATGTGAAAAATGGAAAAGACAGGCGTCTCGGCAAGCCAACAGCCCGCACAGGCACGCTGTACATAATTCCGTCGCCAGAATGCCAAAAGAAAAGTTCTCCACGAAAAATACAGTTCATCCTCGAAGGAACCGGCAATCACCAGAAAGACTTCACTGACCCAGGTTTTATCCCATATGGCTCGGCCTCTTTCCACAGGGCGACCAACCGAAAGCGTCGCACAAAGCACGAACCCCGTAGCTCCAGCGACGACCCACAGAAGTTTCCTGAAAAATGCACTCGTGAACCGAAAAGGCAAAACAGTCAATTCAGCAACGGCCAGCCGCCATCGTACTGAACATGCAGTTCACGCTACACACAAGTGGGGACATATGTAAAAGCATTTCATAAACAATTCACGGCTCACAGTGTCGCGCCACGAACTCACTCAGTAGCAGGGCGACGCAACATGCTTGCTTGCTTGCTTGCTTGTGTTCGTTGGCTTGAGCTCCAACGCGAAGTCCTGTATGTCGGATGAAGACATCCTGTTGTCCAACATCAGTGTGATGTCATACAGGACCTGAGTTTTGCGTGAGTATCCGTTGTCCCATGTCTGGCTTATTGGTGTGCAGACTGGTGGTTCCTCGCCGTACAGGCAGACACTCTCCGACTTCGGAGGAATCAGCGATCCTATTGACTTTAGCCAGGACCCCGAAGGGACCTGTTGCCCAGGACGCTCGACGTGGACGCGTCAATAGGTCTTGGCCAGTATATAACCCGGCCCTGGTGCCTTGGAAACACCTCTGCGTCCCACGCAACATGCACTACCAGTCCAGCATGAGGAAAATGCGAATGCAAACCGTAGCCAGAAGCATAAACATTCCAGAGGCCTTAACGGTTCAGATGCTTATCCTCCATGTTTGGGACCAGAAATCCCTGTATTTTATTATTTCTTGGGTATTTGGGAATTTCACCCAGTGGAGTTCATTCAAGATATGTACACTGTGTCTGTGTTTAGTATATCTCACATGTTCGCAGGAGTTACACATACCCAACTATTTATATATCTAATTGTTATATCGTGCTGCGCCAGCTCCTCTGCGAAGGCGTTACAGACACAGTTCGTGATCCCGAATACCCGCGAGGTGATTTGTTTTGCGTTTTTATTAAATGGTATGGATGCCGGTTGTTCAGAAAACAATGGCAAACTACTGAACGTAAACTTGCCAAGATATCGCAACAGCAAAAAAATGCTGGTGTTGACTGCAACGTCCTGTAAAGGATATGCAACTAATTTTTTTTAAATATATCATGTTGCAGCCGTTCGCTCTCTTCTCTATACACATTTTGCCCTTTATAGGTGTTACGGATTTTATGCACTGTATTGAGAATCACAAATAGGAGATTTATTTGAGAGGAGCTTACAGCTCTCAAGGAAACATTCACGTAGATACATAGTGTGGGCGTATAAATCAACCAGCATCCTAGGTTATTGATTGTGCACGTCAAAGTTGCTCACGTTTTGCATGCATTCCCGCAATTCATTGCCAATTCAGGCTGTTTACACTGTGTCTACAGCCCAACGCAGATTATCTATATTATGATGCAGAACTTCACTCGCGGTCGATTTCTTCAGGAGGAAATTAATTTCAGACATATAAGAGGAAGGCTAGTTATCTGGTCACAGAATACAGATTTATCACCACTAATTATTGGGACGTCGCTACATTATCTGACTCGCGACCAGAGCTACAGAAGGTCAACCAGATAGGGTTGTGGTATGCCTGCATGTGTGCTACAAGCACACACGTGTATATATATATATATATATATATATATATATATATATATATATATATATATATATATATATATATATATTCTTCATCATTCCGAGCCATTGAGGTTCATTGCTGCAGATACATGCCGTCTCCATTCGTCTCTCTGGTTGACCTTCTCTTGCCAGTCGCTGATTCCAAGTGCTTGTAGCTCTGTATGTATATTATCTCTCCACCGTCTTCTTGGTCTACCTCGGGGTCTACGGTCATTTATTTCCTGAGTGTAAGCGAGTTTTGTTTCCCTATTATCTTCCATTCTTTCTATATGCCCCAGCCATTGCAGTCTATTAGCCTTCATGATACCAGTGATTAGCGGGGACTTAAACAGATCATAAATGTCTTTGTTGCTTCTTCTTTTCCACTCTCCACTTTGTGTATCCCTAATGGGCCCAAAGATGCGTCTTAAGACTTTGTTCTCAAAGGTTTGTAACAAGGTTTCGTCTCCTTTAGTTGTACTCTAATATAAATAATAGGAACTTATACTACTTGGAGACTTTAACATTGACACCAACAAATCCAACATAGTATGGGGAAATATAATTGCATCGTACAATTTCCAACTAATAGTAAAACAAGCTACTAGAGTAACAAAATCATCTTCAACACTCATAGATCACATTTATGTAAATTGCTCAGACAACATCATAGAATGCACCGTACCCAATTGTTCAATGAGCGATCACTACCCAATATGCTGCACGTGGTATAAAAAAGGAATTAAAACTCCTAAACATAAACACATAAGTGTAAAATATAGAAGTTACAAAAATTTCAACCAAAACGCATTTTTACAGGACTTGCTCTGTTCATCTCTAGACAATGTTTGTCAGCTTCCTGACCCGGATGATGCTCTGGAATTCTGGATGAAAACCTCTATTAATGTTTTTGATAGACATGTACCAATCAAGGAAGTTCGAGTAAAACACCACGTCAAGCCACCTTGGATCACCCAGGAAATACTTGAAATTATGAGAGACAGAGATAAAGCACATAAAAAGCGGGATCTCAGCGCATACCGTACTCTTAGAAACAAAGTTCAATATACCATACGACTAGAAAAGAAAAATTACTTTAAGAACTTAGTAATAGATAAAACAAATAGTAAGGATATATGGAAGGCAATTAACGCCTTGACAAATAAGTATAACTTCCGAAATTCTTTACCATCAAATCATATTACTTGCGACCAATTCAGTATTTTTTTTTTTCAAACTGAATAGACCAGTTGAAGGCTTCAATACTTAATTCTCCTTGCAACTTATCTTTATTGTCATCGTTTTGCGAGAATAGTTGCTCCCGTGATATTCTTTCCGACATACCGCTAATGACAATCACTGAAGTATTCACTTACCTCAGTAACCTAAAAAACACAACCTCATCTGGGTTAGATGGAATCAGCAACCGGATTCTCCGTTGTGCTGCACCAATCATCTGTATATCACTAACCTATGGATATAATCAGTGTCTCACCAAAGGCCACTTTCCATCAGCTCTCAAAATTGCTAAAGTGTACCCTCTTCTTAAATCTGGTTCATTGGACAATGGTCTCCCGAACATTTACAGACCCATTTCCTTACTATCATCACTATCTAAGCCACTAGAAGAACACATCCATAAAGTAACATTACAGTTATCTGTAATCTTTTTCTGTTATCAGCTTCTGAGACACATCTCTTTCTATAATCACTTTTTCAGACACATCTCTTTCTGATTTTGGCTTCTGAGATACATCTCTTTCTGTCGCCCGTGTGTTGCCGGGTCCCTCACGGGGAGCAAAGAATAGTAACACTGTTGACTACCATGCATGTCGTAAGAGGCGACTAAGGAGGCTATGGTTCCGTCGCCCTGCTACTGAGTGAGTGCGTGACGCGACACTGTGAGCTGTGAATTTCGCGTGGAATGCTTTTACATCTGTTCGCAGTTTGTAGCGTGAACTGCAAGTTTGGAACGATGGCGGCCGGCTGTTGCTCGATTGACTGGTTTGCCTTTTCGGTTCACGAGTGTATTTTTCAGGAGACTCCTGGGAGTCGTCCCTGGAGCTACGGAGTTCGTGCTTTGTGCGGCGCTTTCGGCGGGTTGCCCTGCGAAAAGAGACCGAGCCATATGGGATAAAACCCAGGTCAATGAAGTTTTTCTGGTGACTGCCGTTTCCATCAACAATGAACTGTATTTCTCGTGGAGGACTTTTGTGTTGGCATTCTGGCGGCGGCGTTACGCACATTGTATCAGTGCGGGCTGTTGGCTTGCCGATACTCCTGTCTATTCCATTGTTCACATTGGGCAGTGAGGAGCATTTTGTGTGATATTTACTGGCACAGGCACGGAGCATAATGGGGACGACCCGTTGCAGTTAAGTTGGAACCGCGACTAACTAACTAACTAACTAACTAACTAACTAACTAACTAACTAACTAACTAACCAACCAACCAACCAACCAACCAACCAACCAACCAACCAACCAACCAACCAACCAACCAACCAACCAACCAACCAACCAACCAACCAACCAACCAACCAACTAACTAACTAACTAACTAACTAACATTACAGTATTTAGTTCGCAATAAGCTTATTGATGACAGCCAATCAGGATTTCGACCAAAATATTCTTGCCATACGGCCCTAACAAACATGATAGAAAATTGGCACCAGAATATAAACAACAACAATCTACGTGGAACTGTGTTTATTGATTTCAGGAAAGCATTTGATATGGCAGATCACGTTATTTTAATTAAAAAAAACTTGAGACAATGAAAATTGGCCCTAATGTAGTCACTCTAATATCATCTTTTCTATCAAACAAAAATCAAGTAGTATCACATAATAAATCTCTGTCTCAAACCACTACCTTCATTATTGGTGTACCGCAAGGCTCTATTCTTGGCCCTCTGTTATTTGCCATATATATTAACGATTTACTACCTTTGCATCTTTCGTCGTCCTGCGATCTATTTGCAGACGACTGTACAGTGTATACAAACGCTGAAAACTGTATTTTGCTGGAGTCGTCTTTGCAACATGAATTAAATAATGTATTTAGGTGGAGCTATGCAAACCGTATGCAAATTAACATCACTAAAACAAAATTAATGTTATTAACAACCAGACAAAGACTTCAAACTCTAAACTCACACACATCACTTCAACTTCACATCGATAACATGCCAGTAGAAAGTGTAACTGCGCACAAAACATTAGGCCTAATCATTGATAGAAACCTAACCTTTAAATCCCACGTTCAAGCGCTCATTAAACAAACAGCGAAAAAAGTCTATCAACTCGCTAAAATTAAAAACTTCCTTGATGAGGACACAAAGAAAATATTCTATACTTCTCATATACATACACATTTTCACTACTGCTCTACAATCTAGGACGGTTGTTATAATTCAAACACCAAGAGACTTTACTCACTCCAGAAACGGGCCATGAGTCTAATTTATAGCAAACATTTATCTGACAATCCTAGCCTGCATAAACGCCTTCAGTTACTACCACTCCGCAAACGCCTGCTTTTCAATAAGGCTAAACTAATTCACAAAATCCTAAAATGCCCCAAGCTACCGTTGGCCATTGTTTAAATATAACGCAAGACATAGTGAACGACTAAATATACTTCATGTCCCTAAACCTAGGATAGACTTATATAAAACAAGCTTACCCAAGAAAGAAAAAAAACATTCCCATATGTGTGGCACGTTACACCCGCCTTGGGTATTTATGATGCCCATGTTAAACATTGCCTCAACGAGTCATGTATTATTGACTATTTTTCATGCGTTTTAATGCTTATTGTTCTTTTGTTGTCAAAGAATTGCTTCATAAGAGATGTTGAATGAAAGAACGTATGAGAGGAAATAGAGAAGAAGGGCAGAATGTCAGACGGGCCTGCGTGCCCAATTCTTATCCCTTTGAAAGTAAAGATTTTCGTTCGTTCGTTCGTTCGTTCGTATAAGAATGGGAGAAGAACACAGACCCTTTCCAAGATTCTAGTGATCGTATCTTATTACGAACAATGACTGCCAGCGTCAAAAAAGAAATTAAAAAAAAAAATACAGAGGTTCTAGAAAAACTGTGAATCAAAAGAGAATTGTTGAAAGAAATAAAAAAGAGGCAAGTGAAATATTTTGGCCATGTTAAAAGACATAACACTCTTATAAAATCCACTCTGCTGGGTAAGGCTGAAGGCAAGCGAGCAAGAGGCAGAAAACGATGCAAATGGGAAGATAGCATCAAGAGATGGACGAGCAACATTCTGACAGAATGTACAGACAGGGCAAGAGGCAGATAGTGTTGGAAGTCGATTGTTGCTAACCTTCATTGTGGAGACGGTACTTGATTGATTGATTGATTGATTGATTGATTGATTGATTGATTGACTGCTAACATATATAGGCATGGCACATTGCAATGATGATAAATCCATATGTGTGTGGGTTTTCTAAGTTTGAAATTTAGCTCGGGAGCGGCTTATTCAGCCTGCTCTTGTCTATCTCACCTGCCGATGGATTTGTAATCTGCGTAACGCTCACACCAAGAAAGAAGATGCTGGGCAGTTTGACATCACGGCGCGGAGGAACATCAACATCAGAAATGATTTGCAACATACGAGACAGAAGGCTATGGACATGATCACCAATGCCAACGGCATGGACTAAAAGAAGAAATAGAACAAGCACACGGGTTCTCCGAGTTTTCGCCATTGTCAGGGAAGGTTAGACACCCTATTCACTACCCCATGATAAGGAAGGACATACCATCACTTTCGTGTTTGTAATATTCCATACAGCCCAAATCATGAATCGATGCATGTATTCACGAGCTAGAGGCGAACGTGGTAACAGCTTAGTTTTCACACCGCACCTAAAGAAAAACTTATGGATACCTCTCCTGTATATGCATGGGTCTGTAGCAATGAGAGCACAAGCTGGTTGGATTCTAAAGCGTCTATACTGGATAATTTTCAAATGGACACGCAGTCTTGTGATATAAAGTACAGACTGGAACTAGTGTTACATGTAGACTGCGGGGCGCTTCTCGTCCTCTTGGCTGAGATCAAAGTGGAGATTTATCTGTACTTGATCCGACCAGGGTACAGAGGCGGCCATCCAAACTGCAAACTTCTTTTAAAAAATCCTTTTACAGGACATCGCTGTCAACAGCAGCATCTTTCAGCTGTCTGTTGATTTCTTGGCTCAGTAGTTTGCCATTGCTGTCTGAGCGGCCGGCTCAGTTATCCCGCAAATCACCAGCGGGAGACGAACCGCTCCCAGTTCTCGCCAGCTACGAGACTTTGCGTGATAAACGGGATTACGGAGAAAGTGGTGTAACCCCTCGGCCAGAGAGACCGGCTAAACTGCAAACTCGAATCACAAAATCACTGACCACTAACACTGGCAGACACTTGGTGGATTACAATGAGCCGAAAGAGACACAGTGGGACAGAGGCCTTAAAAATTGCGAAGACGAGTAAAATGTGTATCCAGCCAGAGTGCAAAGGGGAAGTTAGTATCCATACACTTCCGTACCACTGCGGGAGGCTAAGTACTTATAGAGGTGTGCCGAGTGCAGTCATGCTTCTCCGCTTCTGTTAGCCAATATAACAATAACTAATAACCAATAATTAAGCACCTTGTTCTGTATGAATAGCTGGTTATCTTTGATTGTCGCCAATAATGGATTCTACATTAGTACGCGTCTCGTATCTCTCAAATGTTGTATATATGTTTCGGTTTTCTAGTATTTTGATTACTTTTATGTAATTCGCTATTTGGAATGCCGATGAATGGAGCATAAGAGCAAATATCAAACTAAAGCAAATTTATAAACGGCTATCAATTGTCAATAAAGAAGTAACTCAAAGCCCTAGAAATGAAACTTTACAGAAACTTTGTTAGAATAGTATGGATCAAGAAGAAGAAGAAAAGTACTGGCGTTTTAAAGACGAAAAATGAGACATAAACAGAATCATAAATAGGAAAATAAGATTTTTTACCATGTTAAACGCTACAATGTTTTAGATAGAACTGTGATAGGGGGCATGGTTCCTGTATGGGTTCCTGTAAGGGCTACTGCGACGAGACCAAGAGGACGTCCAAGAAGAACATGGATTGACAACATCAAAGACAGTGTACAATCACAGGGAATGACACTATCTAGTCCGCCCACGGGCGCTTGAGCGCAAATTATTCCTCCCCAAGACGCTTGACGGCAGAAGTGGAAGATTATTATGATGCTGGTAATGCTGATCCTAGATCAGTGGTTCTCAACCGGTGGGAATCCTCCCCCCCCCCCAGCGGGGAATTTTGGGGTTTCCGGGGGGGGGGGGAATGGAGATTATTTCAAGATTGCGTTAATACAAGAACCGATTACTTGATCTTGTTTTTCCTTTCATACTTTACGGTTCTGTAAGTCTCACCCTTCTAAATTTCATTTTATAAAGTAAGTAGAGCCACAAATCACGTTTTATGTGGACGTCTAGACTTGTTTTAGTATGTCATTTTAAATTTAGCTTGAGTTATTACGTATACTGTGTAGGGGCAGGGGGAAATTCTTAGGGAGGAAATACGAAAGGGGGGGGGGGGAAATGACGTTCTAAAAATATGGTGAGGGGGGGGGGGAATGACATCCTAAAAATATGGTGAAGGGGGGCACGGGCCAAAAAAAGGTTGAGAACCACTGTCCTAGATCCTTCTACCCCACACAATTATTACATTTACTCACTCTAAATTAGTTAGTAACTTAATCTCTTCTATCCCACACAATTATTACTTTAACCTTCTCTATCCCAGATATACTTTAATTCCCCTTACCCGACACAATTATTACATTAACCCACTCTATCCAAGATATACTTGAAGTCCTTCTACCCCACACAATTATTTCATTAACCCACTCTATCCAAGATATACTTGAAGTCCTTCTACCCCACACAATTATTTCATTAACCAACTGTATCCTAATTATCATTTCAATTCCTCACATCCATGCTATTTCAACATGTTCCCGACTCTAGACCGAAACTGATTTTACATCAATGTAACAATTACCTGAGACGCAAAGAGTTAATTTACACGAATAACAAAGCAATAAATTATACAACACGCCATCCATGTGATTTATCAAGCAAAATACAATGAAGGTCGGCCATAATTACACGCAGCATGCCGTGTCAGTTTCCAGCAATTTTATCTAACTTTGTGTCTGTTTTTGCCATGCACCCTATGTTTTGTCTTCTCCTGATTTATCCTCCTATCTCCTTAATTTTGTCATCTGTTACTATTTGACTGCACGTTCGTAAGGCTTCTTCTGCGTGTTGCTTATCACTTTATATATGCTGCTATTTCCAACACTCGTGACTTTGTTTTCGACTTTTTTGCAAGAATAGGCATCTTTTTCTGAGTTCATTCTTTCATCTTGTAATTAGAATAATTCTTGCTGCAGTCTCCTTTCTTTCTTTCTTTCTTTCTTTCTTTCTTTCTTTCTTTCTTTCTTTCTTTCTTTCTTTCTTTCTTTCTTTCTTTCTTTCTTTCTTTCTCACAAATCACTCTTCCCACTCCACCTTCCCCTCCCACTCATCCACTTTGAAAATTCTAAACTTACGTATCCCGCCCACTTATTCCACAAACGACCCATTTAAACCACTGCACATACACGGTGCAATACACCGACATGCAGATCTCCATACACACACCACGTGACTGGTCCTGTAGACAAAATGGTTGGTCACTTGCCAGTTCTTATATCTCATGCATTGTTATCTCCAAGGTGTCTACAATGTCCTGTGTCCATTTTCATGCTAGCAGACCTCTGCATGAAGTGTGGTAATTTCGGTCACAGGCATGGGTGAAGTGGTCTCGAGGTATGGTGTCCGCCCCGAGTGCTGGAGGTCCCAGGTTCAAGCCTCGGTGAGGGCCGGGATTTTTTCACGTAGACATCTAGTAACAAAATATCCACTTGTCTCTGGGTAGTGAGATCGGACGACCGTGTATATTGTTGCGCTCGTAGAAAATCCCTTGGCTGTTGGAAATCGAAAGAAAGTTACCTAACGGCGCTGCCAGAGAAAAATTTCGAGTTAAAAATCTACCTAAAGTATTTCAGAATCCTCTCCTGTGCTACGGAGTTCGTGCACTACGCTGAGATTCTGCGGACTGAGAAACAAAGTTCAATATGTTATTCGAAAGGAAAAATTAAAAAAAAATATTTTAAGAACTTAATAATAGATAAAACTGCCATGAGTCAGATTACTTAAGACCTGGTTAACAGCAACATAGATTGTTGAAACATTAATAGTGATAAATAAGCACGGAGAGTGATAAGGAAAAAGACACCGGTAACGGGCTAAAGATAGTGGCCAATAGAATTGCGAGGAGGAGGTCACGTGATTAGGAGGGTCGAGCAGGGCGCACGGACAAAGGGAGTCAGTCGGAGTTGGGAAGCCATGACAGACAGATCACGAAAGCAGAGAAGTGTGTCGGCTGAGAACTGAATATCCCTTGTGGCGATGAAACGCCGAGAATCGTCGACGGCAAGTAACTGTGTACGCTAGATATTTCAAGCGTGTACCGATTGATGAGAACAGCGTTGCCGCGACCAGGCGGGTGGACATGTTATAGCACGGAGTCGAGTCGTGTGCCGTGGGCAGAGGTTGCCGGCCTGTGAATGTAGGCGCCATGCGACCATGTGTAACAGGACTGTAAGTAGGGTAGAAGAGTGTATGTGTAGACCATTGTAGTTGATTAGATAGCCTGGATAGCAGGACGTACTACAATCAGTGTGTAAACAAATGTCGTGGGTGTACATGTACCTTTGAATATCCCAGTGATTGTGTCGCATAGAAACAATACAAGATGCCATTCTATCACTCGGTGGTGACGAGTTGTGTTCACGGTGTAATAGTGTGGTTAAAATATATACATGAAGTCTGTGAATGCTAGCAATAACATGGCCTAAGAAACGTTACACCGACTAGATGATAAAATGATCTGGTCAGATTAGGGACAAAATCCCGATAGTACAATAGGGCATACGGTAAGACTATCATCTAGGAAACCATGCGTTCATACAAGGGGATTGGTCCAGTGGTTGGCACGTTGTGGTACTGACCATGATAACATGTCAATGTAGGAAATGTGATAGGATTGCTGTAATATAATATGCCATTGTGAATGTAAATATGTATGTATGGATATATATACACCCAAGGCTGTTGTTAATTTCAGATAGTTAAGGGGTGTAAATGACTGAGCAGAAGAGATAATGTCGAAGGTACCTCAAAGATGCCACCTCACTAACTGACTGAAGAGGCTGAGACCGACAGACGCAAGGAAGATTGGGAATCTGATGGGTAGAAGATACAGTTAGCGAAGACAGATACCAGCCAGAACCAACCAAGGGAGTAATAGTTAATAACATTCACAATCATTCAATAAACAAAACTCATAATATACGTAGATAGAGATAAATATAATTTTAATGGCTTTAAGTACATCCATAAACATCAGGACGTTCTTATGATCATGATCATCATGCCATGTATATTTGTAATCAGTACGCATGTAATTTTAACAATAATTGTAACAGTGTTGATTGTACTATTACCTGATTGTAACACATAACGTATAAAATGAGATATTGGTGCTAGAGATGCTAGAAACTGATGAATGATCATAACTGAAAAAAAGAAGGATCAACATCTACCAGAGCAGGAAGGTTGACAGTGGGTCTAAAACCACGATATATCACAGATGACACCCATAACATAAAAAGAAAAGAAGAAGAAGGTAACTGAGACATTACTACCAGTGATACATATTGATGTCACAAATATGATAATGATAGGCGAGTGAAAGTTTGAATAGTGCTTGAAATATTACATGTGAGTCCAATTTTATATACTATTCAGATTTTATGACAATATTGTAAATTGGAAAGACAGACATGTACAATTGGTAGGAGAAACTTATGTGATTGTGGTAACAGATACATAACATGAGAACATGAGGAGTGACAGCTAAGTGAGAAAAAGGGGACGAGAAGACTGAGAGTAGGAATTTGTGCCAATGAGAATTAATTTGAACACAACCGGGATGCAACGGGATAATTGCACACCAGTATACAGGAAGCATAAAGGCTTAGACGGAACATTTGAGGTTCTAGTATGTGTGTTGTAAGACAAAGTATCAAAAAAAAAAAAAAAAAAAAAGAGTGAGAGAGAAAGACAAACGATGAAAGGATGAATAGAGGAAATGAGAGAGAGAGAGAACAGAGTGCAAGTGAAATTGAAAGAAAGGATACAAGGATAGTGTAGTAGGATTATTGGTAGGACCATTGATAATAGTACCAAGTGGTAGTACTGTGTACATATAAGATTTCAACATGTAGCACTTCAGCATGGCAGTAGATGTATATAAAGGTAGATAAGGGTCATGGTATTAGGAACACTACAAGGAAAAAGTTGGTAGTAAGAACACCAGGCATAAACATAAGGCAAATGAAGGGAATAGATAGCCATAGAGCACAAGTAACTAATGGCAGCCGACCACGCACACACGTTGACAAGACAAATACAAGAGTCATAGGTACTCACACCAAAGAGATCCACAGTCGTAGCATAGACTACTCAGGAGCAAGATAGAGCTTAAACAAAATATGGGTGAAATTGATATGTCTGCAATACACACGTTCCTGCACCCAGGGCTTAAGGGCTGGGGAGGGTGTCAGTTGCTTGTACCGAGGTATAAATGAGGAACCTTATGGGAATGTCCGGGGTGGGACATTGGGACTCATAGTAGGTTGGTCCTCAACTTGCCGAATACAAAGGGGGTTGAGGCCACACGAGGTCTATTTGGGAATAGACGGATATTCGTGTCCGACATTATAATTTGTGTGAAGGTATGGCAGAATATCAACGTAACACAGAGGGAAGTTAAAGGGAACTGAGAAGCAAGCTCAAAGGCATGAGGCAGTAGACAGATATGTGCGACCAGGGACAGGCATGTGCGACCAAGCTGACTCATGTCAAGTGTAGAGATAAGGAAGAACCCAAAAATGTAGAACATTTTTGAAATTGCGGGGGGCATATGCCATGAGTCAGATTACTTAAGACCTGGTTAACAGCAACATAGATTGTTGAAACATTAATAGTGATAAATAAGCACGGAGAGTGATAAGGAAAAAGACACCGGTAACGGGCTAAAGATAGTGGCCAATAGAATTGCGAGGAGGAGGTCACGTGATTAGGAGGGTCGAGCAGGGCGCACGGACAAAGGGAGTCAGTCGGAGTTGGGAAGCCATGACAGACAGATCACGAAAGCAGAGAAGTGTGTCGGCTGAGAACTGAATATCCCTTGTGGCGATGAAACGCCGAGAATCGTCGACGGCAAGTAACTGTGTACGCTAGATATTTCAAGCGTGTACCGATTGATGAGAACAGCGTTGCCGCGACCAGGCGGGTGGACATGTTACAGCACGGAGTCGAGTCGTGTGCCGTGGGCAGAGGTTGCCGGCCTGTGAATGTAGGCGCCATGCGACCATGTGTAACAGGACTGTAAGTAGGGTAGAAGAGTGTATGTGTAGACCATTGTAGTTGATTAGATAGCCTGGATAGCAGGACGTACTACAATCAGTGTGTAAACAAATGTCGTGGGTGTACATGTACCTTTGAATATCCCAGTGATTGTGTCGCATAGAAACAATACAAGATGCCATTCTATCACTCGGTGGTGACGAGTTGTGTTCACGGTGTATCAGTGTGTAATTCATAAAGAGTGTCAACGTAGCCGCATCTCAATACCCCTAGTTACGTCAGAAAGGGCACGTTGGCAAAAACCAACACTAAAGATATATGGAAAGCAATTAATACATTGACAAAGAAACGCACATCATCACAATCATTACCATCAAATCAGGTTACATGTCATCAATTCAGTAGATTCTTTCAGTCCGACATAAACCAACTGAAGACTGCAATACCAGATGCGCCTCAAGACATATCTTTATTATCATCATTCTGTGAGAACAAATGCTATGGAGACATTCCCTCCAACATATCGCTAATGACGATCACTGAAGTATTTACTCATCTCAATAACCTAAAAAACAACTCATCAGGACTAGATGGAATCAGTATATGGATCATTCGCTATGCTACACCGGCGATCTGCAAGTCACTAACCTTTATATATAATCAGTGTCTCACCTTGTCAAAAGAAGTCAGAAGAATTCGGATGTGTCTGCCCAAAGGCGCAAATATCGCAGCTCTGTTATAAAAAGGCACAGCGCAATTAAGTCAACAAAAAAAAAATCAGACGAACGAAAGAGAGAAAGAGAGAGAGAGAGAGAGAGAGAGAGAGAGAGAGAGAGAGAGAGAGAGAGAGAGAGAGAGAAAGAGAGAGAGAGAGAGAGAGAGAGAGAGAGAGAGAGAGAGAGAGAGAGAGAGAGAGAGAGAGAGAGAGAATGCTGTACAGTTTATCATCATGGCATTGAGGAAAGTCGGTATGAAAAATGATTGGCAGTCCACGAGATACAAGGCTGCGGGCAGACATTCTCACCAAAGCGATACGTCATGGAGTATAAGAAGAAGTTAAAAGTTAAATACATTGTTGTTGCATTTCCTTTACGGAACGTTGCAATTAACCACAACATTTAATGGATGTTTGTGATTTACTAGGCAAGTTGTAAACTACTTTTTGAAATGCCGACGGCGTCATACCATCCACATCAACACAAATCGGTCTGCTTCCAAAACTCCCGCAACAGATTTTGAACCTTTGGCTCGGCTTGTCGGGCAACCACGAAACTGCGCCTTTCACTCTCCCCCATCACCACACTTGGGTTATTTATTTAGTCTAGATAGTCATGGCCTAACCCACCCCGCCCCCCTTTTTTTAAAAGCAATATTTTATTGAAATGGTCTAAAACATGATCATCTGACCCTTTATTTTCTTGTCATCCCCTAACTCAAATTGTTTACAAAGTTTAATGGGCAACTATTTCCTGAATTTGCATTCTGTGCACTCCATACGTAAGACAATTTTACGAGTAGTCTTTGTCTTCTTTCTAAATACAGACTTGGACTGACCACTATAAAACGTCTTTTACCTTAGGCATAGACTGATTAGAGAAATTAGACGTAGAAAATCACAATTTTGTGGACATGTTTCAAGAAGAAATAAATTAGAAAACTAGGTGCCAGCTGGCAAGATCGTGGGGAAGAGAACAGGGGGAAGACGGAGAAGTAAATACCTGGATGGCTTGACCACGTGGCATGCTCGAGACAAGAAGACTGAACTGATCCACGACTCTGGTGATCGAGTGAAATGGCGAATCATGACCGCCCACGCTTACCGTCATGGAATATGATGGATTGATGGATAGAGTGAGGCTTTACCAGACTTATACTGTGTTACTTTGTGCACTGTGTCTTTCTTGCATTGGTTTTTACCTCTTCATAAAGTGCGTCGATGCTTAGTAACATTCACCATCTTGCTCACCTACACAGTTAGTCACACGCCGACCCCATTAAGTCAGAAAATGGAAGTGCCAGATTTTAACGTAAATCTACGACTGGAGAACCGAAAGAAATTAGCTTCATCTGGCCAAGATAGCTGGTACGGCAACTAGCAAATTGAGCCAATCACATTGTCCATTCAACTAACCCTAGTGGGCAGGTCCAAGGCGGGACTAAGAGGTAACCGTAATTACCCGTTTAAAAATGTATTACCGGTCATGATTAACTTATTTTTTGTCTTGTGTATAGATGGATGGTTGACTATAGGATTTTTGTTAATATCGGTTTCAAAATTGTTTTTATTGTTTTAGTTTTCTATAATTTCATGATTAGGTACTTTTGTGTGTGTGTGTGTGTGTGTGTGTGTGTGTGTGTGTGTGTGTGTGTGTGTGTGTGTGTGTGTGTAAGTATGTGTGTGTGAGTTCGCTCGCACGCTGTGAACTCAGGAAGAACACAGCCCTTATCTGAGACAGGTGATCGTATGAGAAAACTAACCAAGATCACACTCTCTCATCGGCACCGCACATGATTTTTTCTTTTTTTTTTGGGTGTTAGCTCGCTTTGAACTCTAGCGTACTCCATAAATGCACTACTACTACTTCTAATGCACTGGACTTATTTTTACGTGCGGATTAGCTTTTCCCTATTACCAGTGTCCCTCGTCATCAGGCGACACCTCGAGAGATACTTGTAATTTACGAGTAGTGATTTATGTGGCAAAGACTATCCTTTTCGGTGTCTCTCTCTCTCTTTTTTTTTTGTCTGAGTGGGCCCGCGGCGTATTGTTGAATGAGATGAGTGTCTTTTGTGTCTGACGCGCGTCCGGGCGGGACCGCTGCGTATGGTTGGATGGGATGAGTGTCGGCGGTTCCTGTGTGTTGTAACCACCATGGTGTAAAAAGGCACAACGATAAAAACACAGAAAAAGGAACAACAGTGCAAAAGTCATTAAGTGAGCGGTGGGTACTCGGTGACGGGTGGCTGGTTATTCCGTTAGCACTGGCGAAGGTTCGACAATTTCAAAACGAAACAGAGGATCCTCCTAACATGCTACTACTATTACTACTTTTACCACTACTACGACTATGATAATCAACCATTCATATCACCGTAAAGTTTTACTAGTAACATTTCCAAACGCCACAGAGTATCCTCACTTGCTACTACATTTATTACTAATGTTACTATCACCCAGTCATTCAGGGACAGATTTTACTGGTAACATGTAAAAACGTTTTTTAACACAGCACTAACACTGTAGCTCAATTAATGACGTTTCCATATGCTACCCCACTGGGTGTCAGTGCTAACAAAATAGACAGACAGACAGACAGACAGACAGACAGACAGACAGACAGACAGACAGACAGACAGATAGATAGATATATAGATAGATAGATGGATGGATGGATGGATGGATGGATGGATGGATGGATGGATGGATGGATGGATGGATGGATGGATGGATGGATGGATGGATGGATGGATGGATGGATGGATGGATGGATGGATGGATGGATGGATGGATGGATGGATAGATAGATAGATAGATAGATAGATAGATAGATAGATAGATAGATAGATAGATAGATAGATAGATAGATAGATAGATAGATAGATAGATAGATAGATAGATAGATAGATAGAAGTTCACCACATCGTTTTTCTCAGGAGCCGTTTATTTAAAAAGGCATGAAATTTATATACAATATACATTAACATGTCATGTAAACATCGGTATTATTCAACGCTATCCG
>JACEFZ010001151.1:732500-797500 GCA_014155875.1 Cepaea nemoralis | reverse complement strand
TTTTTTTTGCATCTCTCTCTCTAGTTTTCTTCCTTTCTTCTGCATATTGACAAAAACAAAAGAGGCAATTTGTTTTTGCAGCAAATTGGATCACCCGAGAGACAAGAGGATTACAGGAAAGAAAACTAGGCGAAGAAAAAAAAAAACAATGAATTCCCAGCTAATGAGGAAAGAAAATTAGTTGGAAATCTGAATCAGTTTATTTATAGTGTGAGATGTTAGCCGTCTTTGGTGTCCAACTTTCTGTTATTATGGACTCGATAATAAAAACTAAATTTAAGGGCACTTTTACACACCCTGGCGTAGACGTGGCTGAAATGAGAAGAGCGCTTCATCTTAAGCTTCCGGTGCTCTTATGGCAGAGTAAGGGGTTCAACATCTACACCTTAATTAAGTTGAACTTAAATGTTGTCTTTTCGTTCAGAAAGCAATGGTAAACTACTTAACGTAAAATTGCTTAGAAAATGGACTCATTGGTGATCGCAATGATGAGAAAAGAACATGAAACTATTATTCTACACATCGTAAGACGCAATGGGCATATGGTGCTTGACCCAGATTTGTATGGACCAATGGGCATCAGTGGCTGACGTGGTCAGTATCACGCCGTTCGCCTTTACTTCTCGAGACATTTCCAGGTGCCCTTTTGATGTGATGGACGACCTGGGAGCCTCGGTAAATTGTTCACTCTACCTGATGCGGAATCGAATCTACGACGACCGGATGGGCAGGTGAGCGTCCAACTACTACCCAACCGTAGCTCCCAAATTAGAGCAGCTTAACAGATTCAGTGCCAAACAAAAAGTTGATCTGGATCAAATAAATGTGGATGGCGGCAAATGGGAAGTTGGACGTTCGCCCATTCGCACTGCGAGCGCTAACAAGTCAAGTCGCATTATTCTGTCAAGAAGCCTGATCAGCGGGAAAATGTCACGTGGAAAATCCAACAACAAGAAACACGCTGTTGCCAAGATGTGCAGCGTGGGAGCCGACAACAAGAAGAAGAACGTCGAGAGCCCACCTGCTAGCTGCATCAAAGAGCCTGATACTACAGCCATTACTGAAAGCTATACGAGGGAGAAGATTGACAGCCCAACACAGTCAAGAATCAAGACAGCAGAGAAGAAGGAGGAGAAAGACACTAGAGTCGGAAATACCGACTCAAAAACAGTCCGATGGGTTGTCAAGCGGATTCCTGTGGAGCTGACAGATGAAGAAATCCTGAAGCAGCTACGTGAAGAGAATCTTCACATCCGATTCTTGAAGGCGGAGCGGCTTCCTCACCTACTCCAAGATACCTACAACCTTGGCAGTGGTGACATCGGAGGGCAGCGAAATGCCGACCACAGTATCATTCAACAAGAGAATACAGCAACCAGAGAGATTCATCCCAAGAATCACTCAATGTTCCAGATGTCAGAAGGCCGGCCACAGCAGAGCTACGTGTCGCAGTAATACGGAAATCTGCCGATACTGCGCCGATCACCACGCCTTCAAGGAGTGTCCGCTGGCCAAGCTGGACACGGACTTCCGAGCACCCAACAACAAAAGAAAGTGCGCCAACTGCCTGGGCAAACATGGAGCAAGATACCTGGGCTGTCCGTACCTGCAAAGACACAGAGACGTCTTAAAGATCGCCACCATCACAAAGACACCATTCAAGGAAGCAATGCGGAGGGGCGAGACAGCCACTGTTATAGCACAAGCTGAAAGAGATCAACTTCAAAAGCAGATAGACGAGTTGAAGAAGCAAGTCAAGGCACTGCTGACGACGACTCCGACCGGCGATAATGAGAAGCTGCTGGCCGACATGAAAGAAATCCAGCACAACTTCAAACAAGAGATGGAGCGCTTCGCCGAGATGAAGAAGGAAAACGAAGAAATCCTACAAATGATCAAGGCCGAAAGAGAGTTGCTTAGAGCTGAAATGGAACTCTCTCAAAACAAACCAACAGAAGCCATACAAGAACTCACAGAGAAACCGCAAGATGAAAACCAAGAGGCCGAACCTGAACCACAAGCTACAGCCAGCAGCCCAGCCGAGATACCCGAGGCAGACAAAGAGAAACCAATATCTCGCCAGACATCCGAAGAAAACCGAGAAGGGCACCCGGATGACGGCACGGAGAGACCACAATTTACCTTGGAGAGCCTACGGGCAAGTCAAAGATCGGAGGCACTCAGGCGCAAGGAATTCAAAAGGTGTTGGATTGAAAGAGAAAAGAAAAAACCCAAGAAATACAGGTTACCGGTAGATTACCCAACTGCAATTCTGGAACAGGATACCGACTACTCGTACTACATAGAAGACGGAGAGAGAAAGCTATATCTGTCCGCGGAGGAAAAACGCGAATTGGCAGAAGCTAAAACTCGAAGATGAAAAAAAATACAAGAAATACAAGGAAAATAGCGACGTCGAAAAGCTCCTACAGAAAATACACAACATAGAAGACTAAAAGACCTAATAAAAAGTCCTTTTAAGGACTGCAACCAGTCAAGCCAGGAGCCTGCACCAACAAAGAAAACAAGAGGAAACATGCACAAAGGACAGCCGCCGACCGATCCCCCAGCTGGAGTGGGACTACGAAAAGTCCTTATAAGGACTGCAGCCAGACGAGCCAGGAAGCCTACACAAACAAAGAAAACCACAACAACAGAAGAGCACAAAGGATAGCCGCCGACCACTGCTGACGTCACAGACACAAACGCTACATAACCAGTCCGAGATAGGACTCACAAGACAAGAATTAGGGTGAACAAACCCACAAAAACCACGTACCTCAACAATAACCACAGCTCATGAAGCAGGTTAGACGAGGTCAAATTTGGAATTTTTGTTTTTGAATTGGAATCGGAATCGGAATCGGAATGGGAAGTTGAGATGTATCACAGTTATAGCTTTACAGTGTTAATATGGTTGTAGTCATGTCTCTAAGTCAGGTCTTAGTCAGATATGACTGAGCTACCGTATGATAGTCCGGTTCTGTGGCGAAGGGATTACTGGCGCAGTTCTTAATCCCGCATAATCCCGTTCGAAATACTGCTGCGTTCCATTTGGAAGCAGACCGCCTTGCGTTGGTTTTCATGCAATGGTATGTGTGCCGGTGGTTCAGAAAGCACTGACAAACTACTGAGCGTGAACTTGCCAAGAAATCAAAAACAGCAAAAACCTGATGGGGTTGACTGTGACGTCCTGTAAAGGATATGTAATTAACTTAACCATGCCGATAAGCGTGGGCCGTCATGATTCGCCATTTTTCACGATCACCAGAGTCATGGACCCACTCTGCGTTTCTGTCTCGATTATGTCATTTGACTACTAATCTAGACATGTACTTTTCTGCCTTCCCCATCCCCCACCCATTCTTGCCAGTTGTCACCAAGTTCTATAGTTTATTTCTTCTCATAACGTGTCAAAAAATTCTTGACTGTCTGCGTCTAATTTCTCTAATCATTTTACGGTTATCATGTATGTTTTGCAGGACTTGCTCGTTGGTTTATCTGTCTGTCCATGGTTTTCTTTGCATTTTTCTTTGAAACCACATTTCCACTGCCATGAAACGTTTTCCAATTTGTCTACTCATTGCCCACGTTTCACATCCATACAAAAGTCCAGGTTCTATGTAGCACTTCAACACTCTTTTTCTCATCGCAACTGACATATTTGTATTGGTCAGTATGGTTTCCATCTGGCAGAAGGCCGCCGTTGCCATAACGATTTTTCTTCAGGAAATGCCATGGGAAGTCACGACGAGAGAAAAGAGACTAACCACATCACTCATCAATTGATGATCGGTCTATAAAATATGGATCTAACACAGTATACCCAATACAAATCAAAGCACGTAAAGAGGATCCTTTTCTTTACATTTTACTGGTATGAACTACGACCCGATGGTCTTGCGTTGGAATCCACGTGGGGTCTGGTGGTGCGGGGAATAGGGAATTAATAAATTGGCATGGGCTCCCAATTCGACAACGTCTAAAGTGAGCAATTGAAAATATAAACAGTTAGGTATGTGTAGCTCCTGCGAAAATATGAGGCAAATTAAACACGGAGACAGCGTACATACCTTACAGTGGAATCTATAGAAGTGAACATAAATCACAGAGTGAAAATCCACCGAAAATATAGAGAATCTATAAAATATATAATAATAAAATAATAAAATAAAAATAATTATTCTAGGACACAACAAACGACGTTTCGATTATATAAATCTTCATGAAGGACGGGACAAAACACATAGATCTAAAGAAAAAAGAAACATAAAATTATAAATTAATTGCTTCGTTTCACACAATTGCTTCGTTGTCAAGAAGGCAGGAAAGTAGAGTTCAGTTCAGTTTTGAAATGTTCTCTTTTTCTACAAAGGTTGAGTCCAATGCAGTTTTTAAAAATGCCAATTAAGAGAACTTGAACATTTCCTATAAAGCTAAGGCGGCCGGCTTAATATTGACCGCATCACTTGCTGAGCGCCGATTGGTCTTGAGAAATGTTTCGCTAGCAATGTATACCTAATGCATCGCTTGTTGTGATTGATTGATTGATTGATTTAGGAATCGACATCACAGAATTCGGGACATTCCCATAAGCGCTCCGTCTCCATCCTCAGCAGCCAGCGAAGAGTTCCAATACCAATAGTTCCAGTAGCAATCTGATTATATGTCCGTCTCGCCTTTCCTCTGAGCGTCGAGCGTCGGCCAGATTCCCTCGTCACTCCTCGCTGCCTCATTATTGCCAGACTATGGTGATCCATTTGCTCCTCCGAGGTGTACACGTGCTACCACAAGACCGCAACCACGTCTGCCTTGTCATGCATCAATACTCCACCAAGTTTTGCCGAGCCAGCCAGTCTGTCCGTCTTTTCATTCCCCAGCACACCGGCATGCCCCGGAGAAAAGATCCAGGTGATGCTTGCCACCCGTGACCTCCGAAACGAATCAAGCCACACTGCAGGAATCCTGCCTGTCCTCACCCTCCTCAGCATGCTTTCTGAGTCAGTTACAATCACGATGTGTGTATGTATCGTGTTCTCCATCCAGCGGAAAGCTGCACTGACTGCCACCACCTCCATTCTTAAGCTAGATGTTGTGGTATCATACGCCAGGCTCTCCTGCACCAAACGTCTCTTGTCGTGAAAAAAGTGCTTTAAGTTGTTTATTTACGCTCCTGTTTTCTTCCTAATCGTGCGTTTGTTTTCTTCTTTCGTCTCTCATCTACAGGATTTGATTTGTCATCTACTCCTTGATGCCATGTTTTGTACAGAAGTGATGATTTATTTTAATGTTTGTTGAAGTGATTCATGTGGCATATTCAACTGTTCACCGATATTATATCAAATTGTATTACTTTCATGGAGTTACATTTGTCTTGTCCAGTACTCTGGAAATAAATAAAGAACCATTTTAAAATGATTTGAGGAGCATTAGGCATATGGGAAAATTAAGTAAGGGACCCTTTTGCAGCGGACATACGGTCTGGTAATCATCATCACGTGCCCTGCCAGCTGGCATGGGCGTTCATGTATCTAAACAGATCTCGGTCTTTGGTGTTTCTGGATCAACCCTGCTGATGATATTCCTCCAAACTACTGTCTCAGCCCATCCAGCATGATTTCTCTTCCTCTGATTCTTTTAGCATTGATCTTTCCAGCTGACACGATGTTCTCTAATGCCTTTCTTCTCATAGCATGACCAAAGAATGTTGTTTGTCTCTGTCTTATAGTTTTACACAATGTTTTAATGTCGTTAGTCTCTTCCATAAAATGCTATATATAGACTAACAAGCAGCAGTTAGAATATATGGCTAAACATCAGATTTGTTTGACATCAAGCAAGGAGTCCGCCCGGGCTGTGTGATCTCCCCCTATTTGCTCATAACTTAGCAAAAAATATAATCGGAAATCACATAAATTGATATAACCAAGGTGCAATATGATGCCCTAAATATCGGTGGTCATGAAATACCAGAGATGTGATATGCTGATGATAGAGTATCGCTATCCACATCACAGAATGGTATAGAAAACTCATTAACTGCAATCCAAAAGAATAGTGAAAATCACAACTTATAATATATCTTAACATAGCAAAAACAAAGATAATGCATACAGATAAAACTAATGTGGAGAAAGAAATACATGTTAATGAGGAGAAATTGGAGGTGGTGGAAAATTTCGAATATCTTGGGTCATTAATTACCAACAATGGTGACACAATGAAAGAAATTAACAGACGAATATCTATTGCTCTTCAAAGAATAAAGAAAACCGAACAAACTGTGGAGTGGGACAGACTTTTTTTCCCCGCATATCCTTTACAGTACATCGCTGTCAAAATCAGCATATTCCAGCTGATTGTTAATTTCTTGGCAAGATTACGCTCAGTAGTTTGCCAATGCTTTCTGAGCTACCGGCTCACATACCCCGTAAGTTACCAACGCGGCGAGAATCGCTACCGATTCTCGCGCAGGTTACGTACCTCGCGTGGATATACGGGATTATGGAGAAAGACGTTAACGCTTAGGCCAGGGAGACCGGCTTAGTGGGACAGATAGAACTACAAAAATTAGATTTTCAAGAGCATGCATCTTTCCCTTTGCAACATACACCTGTGAGACCTGGACACTTACTAAAAAAGCTGAAGAGAGCATAAATGTCTTGGGATAAAAATGTTATAGACAGGTTCTAAGAATATCTTGGATAAAGAAGAGAACAAATGCATCCATACTTCAAGAGCTGAATACTGAAGAAGGTTGGCTATTAAAGACGATCAATCAATCAATCAATCATGTGCCATGCCGGAAAGCGTGGGAGGTCATGACTCGGAATTTCAAACGATCACCAGAGTTGTGGATCAGCTCAGTGTTCCTGTCTCGAACATGCCATGTGGCAAGCCATCCAGGTATTTATTTCTCGGTCTTCCCCTTGGTCTGTTCCCTTTGATTGGTTATTAAAGACGATAAAACAAAGAAAACTGGAATATTTTGAATAACGAAGACACAAACCATATATAGTACGATTTATTGCTTGGAACATTTCGCTGCATCTCGTCAGGTACTTACTGCAGATGTCACTCAACGTAGAGTAAAATAATTAGATTCATCGTTCAAGCTGAAATATACACGTGTTCGCACAGTAATACCTGACGAGATTCAGCGAAATGTGCCAGGCAATAAATCGTACTATATATGGTTTGTGTCTTCGTTATTCAAATTCACTACGGGAAAACATTGTTTTGATTTTCTGAAATATTTTGATCACTTGAAAACGTCATGAAAGTTTGGAGAGAACAATAATGGAGAGGTATATGCCTGGGAAGAGAGGTAGAGGAAGGCCAAAGAGAAGATGGGTCCAGGATGTGGCGGATGATCTCCAGATGGGTGTATCAGACGCGGGACATCTTGCTCATGATCTAGAAGTTTTCCTGAAGATAGTTATGGGAGCAAGGTTCTGCAAAGGACATGCTACTGAATGAATGAATGAGCCTCTTCCAAAGAGTCGTTGTTCGTAACTTTGGTAGTCCCAGGTTTTCGCAACATTTTCCCGCCGTCAATACTATGCCATGTGTATAGATTACATTGTTTATATTACAACCTCGAAGTCGTATTCCTGGGTTCTCTTTAATCTCTCTCATTATTACTTCGTTGTGGAGAGAGAAAACATCCTGTGGCAATACAAGGCCTTGTTTTACAAACAGCTTTATTTGTTCATAATTGCCCTCTATATTTCCCAGTAATTGCTGCTGTTTGTTTTCAGTAAATATTATTCATTATTCTGAGATCTTTCCCCATCAATGTTAATATCGTCAAACACTTTTATCAATTCATTATGCTTTACTTTTTCAAAACCCTTGATATTATCTACAAAGCACACCATGTCTCTATTGATCTTTCAATTAGTGTTCGTAATGTGTAGAGTGCATTATTTGTACTTTTTCCTTCCACAAATCAATATTGCTGTTCGCTAATTTCTATTTTTATTTTCTCTCTTGTTCTTCTAATTATAATTATGAGTAGAAGCGTTGTGACATAGCTTATGAGGTTGATTGCACGAACATTTTCGCATTCAATTGCTCCTGGTCCTTTCGGTAGAGACGTTAATACGATTTTAGCATATAACTTGGTACATATCTACTGTTTTGCCACCATTATCACTGCATTTGCACCGACACTCACTTCCTCTGATGATGTGAAGGATTCTATGAGGGGTTAGACTCTGTGATCAAGACAGCACACACATATGACTAGCTCGGTGATGTTAATGCTCGTGTGGGCAAAGATTCGAGTTCATGACCAGTGTGCCTTGGAATATACAAAATCAGTCACATGAATGACAATGGGCAAAGACTGCTGGGGCATTGCACCTGAAATGAATTGTGTATCACAAGCTCCTTTTGTAAAAACAAATGAGTTGCATAAGGTTACATTGAAACACCCGAGATCCGGCCATTGGCATCGGATGAACTTCATAAATACACGGACACGGAGACAACATTTGTATGAAGCATCATTAACTCGAAGTTACCACAATGATGATTGTGATATTGATCATTATTTAGTTGTAGCAATGGTTAGACTGAGCCCAAAGAAGATCTACACGGCTAAACACAAATCTATCCCCAGGATTAATATTATTAACACCCAAGATCCCGATAAGTGCTTTGAGTTCCAACAACAACTTGAAGACGCTTTCACTGAAACATCAGAAAATTGTACAGCGAGTGAAATGTGGGGTATACTTAAGGACACTCTTTATAAAACAGTGGTCGGGGGTGGGGTGGGGGTGGGTGGGGGGGGGGGGCTGAGTGGTCTCGACCTATGGTGTCCCCCTAGAGTGCTTGAGTTCCCGGGTTCAAGCCCCAGTGAGGGCCGGGATATTTTCAAGTGAACTTCTAGTCACAAAATGTCCCCTGGTCTCTGCGCAGTGAGATAAGACGCCCGTGTGTATTGTTGCGCACGTACAAAATCCCTTTGCAGTTGGAAATCGAAAAAGAGTAGCCTAAAGGCGCTGTTTGGGCAAAGTTTCGAGTTAAAAATGTACCCAAAGTATGTCAGGATCCTCGCCGGTGCTACGGAGTTCGTACACTGATCTGAGATTCTCCGGACTCAGGCTTGAGTTGGGAGTAGAACGGAACACTTATGAGTTTCATCCGTGTGCCGTTATGTTGATCCGCGGACTAAACTAAACTAAACTAAACTAAACCAGCGGTAGGGGTTTATGGCAATGTGGATCATAAGAGGCACGGTTGGTTTTCGGCAAGCAGCCAGACACTGCGGCTCTTGATTGATAAAAAGAAGATATCTCTCTTAAGAATCACGGCAAGAACAACGCTAAACATTCTCAGCGAGCTGAAAACATCAAAAGCATGTATGAAGGGATAAAGAAGGCATGTGGTCCAATAATCAACAAAAGTGCATTAGTATATGGGTTATGCCGAACATGTTCTCTTCTGATAGACAGGACATTACACATCAAAGTTGCCTTCTATCATGAGATTGATTGCTATCTTATACTTCTTCTTAGCATGTCACCTCTCTTCACTCATTCACACTCATTCATCAGAAATCATTCTCATACTTGCATGTAAGATAAGTAATTACCCTTATGTGACTTCCCAATGATAACTTTAAATGTTTAACACCATTGACACCACAATTAAGTCTCAGTCATTCCATAATCATTCATCAGACACAATCATATCTGTATGGATGACAATTAAGCATATATATGTGCTGTAACAGTAGGGGAGCATTGAGTATTGGGGTATTATTAGGATCTAGTGGGAAACAGCTACAGCACGATTGAGCATTGGGACTGAAAGCGAGGAGAGATGCTCAATCGTGACGTAGTGGGTTGTCTGGGGGCAGTTTACATCCCGGCTTAGAGGACGAAGGAGCCATGTTGTCACCATCAAGATAATAAACAATATTTGTAATTGAACCCAAGTGTTGTTAGTCTCTGTACACTGTTACAGGACTAATAAATGGTGCCGCTTAACCAGGATACTGGACTTTGCCGTCGCGGACGCAATCCGAAGTACTAATAAACCATCAAAAGATCCAGACCAGACTACCTTTTGAGGCCTGCAACTTAGAACAAACGTTTTCTCGAACAGTCGTTTGGAACCGCCATACCTATGGAAATCAGTTTTTAGATGGAGCTACTGTCTGTTGGAGGTTTTTGTCAAAGTCGGGAGCCGCTTGTTATTGTGCTCTGGGGTGACCGAACTATGGTTGATATCCTCCTGTGAGTTTGGACTGCCGTTGTTTTAACCTGGCTGGTCTGAAGGTCACTTGCTTGTTAACGGACTGAGTAAATTTTTCTGCTCTCAAATTCTAAGAAAATGGCCGTCTATGAGACTTACAGCTATAATTGGCCTGGACCGAAGCTCCTTATCAAGTTCGGCTGAAATACTGATTTTCTTGATCACCGTCGTCCAGTGATGGTTTTGATCGCTGTGGCCCGGTAAACTAGTCATTAAAGTCGAGCCCTTGACAGTTCATCTCAGGACTTTACTGTGTTTCAAGAGCCCTGTGAAGCCATATCGAGCTTTGTGAAGCCCTATCGAGCTTTGTGGAACCATATCGAGCCCTGTGAAGCCATATCGAGCTTTGTGGAACCATATCGAGCTTTGTGGAACCATATCGAGCTTTGTGAAGTCCTATCGAGCTTTGTGGAACCATATCGATCCCTGTGAAGCCATATCGAGCTTTGTGGAACCATATCGAGCTTTGTGGAACCATATCGAGCCCTGTGAAGCCATATCGAGCTTTGTGGAACCATATCGAGCTTTGTGAAGCCATATCGAGCTTTGTGGAACCATATCGAGCCTTGTGGAAGCCATATCGAGCTTTGTGAGGCCCTATCGAGCTTTGTGGAACCATATCGAGCCCTGTGAAGCCATATCGAGCTTTGTGAAGCCCTATCGAGCTTTGTGGAACCATATCGAGCCCTGTGAAGCCATATCGAGCTTTGTGGAACCATATCGAGCTTTGTGAAGCCCTATCGAGCTTTGTGGAACCATATCGAGCCCTGTGAAGCCATATCGAGCTTTGTGAAGCCATATCGAGCTTTGTGGAACCATATCGAGCCTTGTGAAGCCATATCGAGCCTTGTGAAGCCCATATCGAGCTTTGTGGAACCATATCGAGCTTTGTGAAGCCATATCGAGCTTTGTGGAACCATATCGAGCTTTGTGGAACCATATCGAGCTTTGTGAAGCCCTATCGAGCTTTGTGGAACCATATCGAGCCCTGTGAAGCCATATCGAGCTTTGTGGAACCATATCGAGCTTTGTGAAGCCCTATCGAGCTTTGTGGACCCATATCGAGCTTTGTGGAGCCATATCGAGGCCTGTGGACTACAGTCGAGCATTTTTTGGTCTTTACAGAACCCACTTTATTGGTCTTGGTTCAGGTGATCGAATACCGGCTTTCTCAGGCTCAGTAGACAGAGACATAGACGCCAGGAACTTCATTTTCGGTTAGAAAGATAACCTCAACAAGAAAAAAAAGGTATTGGTTAGAAAATAATTGAATTCTTTAGTTAATTAATTTAGATATTAATAAGAATTGATTCTTGTTTGCTTGTACAAGTATAAATATTGTAAACATGACAGAACAGGATTCAGTAGCACAAGTTTTGTCGGGAGTGGGAACGGCGGTAGATAGACTTCATACGGTCATAAAACAACAGGGAATGACAACTGAAATCGTTAAGTTTAGTGGACAGGCCAGGGAGTTTAAGAAATGGATTACTTCCATAGAAAAATATGCGTATTTAGTATCTGCAACAGATGAAGAGAAAATGAGACTTGCATATCAGGCAGCCACAGAACCGGTCTCACAGCATATTAGAAGAAAGTTAGAGGCTAGAGTAGATGAAACATGGGAGCAGTTCAAAACCGACCTGGCACACAAGTATGCAGAAATAACGGATCCACAACATGCGTTTTCAGTATTGAGACAGTCTAAACAAAATAATGGAGAGACGGTACAGTTGTTCAGCGATAGGTTGATTAACCTGGCTGAAGAGGCATTCTTGGGACAGAATGTTCAAGGAGAGGAGGTGGAGAGGATGTTAGTCGGCATTTTTGTAGATGGCATAAAATCCGATGGTTTGAAATTTAAACTGATGAGGGAAAACCCTGAGAGGTTATCACAAGCGGTAGACATCGCGGTACAAGAAGAAAATTTGCGACGTAGATTCAGATTGAGAACAGGACGAGAAATAGGAATGAGTCGAGAAGACAGGATTGAGGAGCCTATGGAAATAGGACAAACAAGATTCGGATGGAATAGGAGAGGAGGTATACAAACGTTACAAGGTAGAAATAGAAGTGATTATGTTGAAAGAAGAAATATGAGATACCCTACAAGTGAGACAGTGGGAAACACAAATAACACAAATATTGTCTGTTGGGTTTGCGGTCAACGGGGACATGTTTCTCGTTTTTGTAATAACAGCCGTGTCCAGTCGAATACACAGGGTAGACATGACAATAACAGGGTGAGTAGGAATGTTGAAGATAGACACAGGAATTTTACAGGTACAAGAACGCAGGAAAACCGGCGCCCTACCTATTAGAAAGGACCTATGATAGGAAGGGAAATAATAAGGTCCCAAGGTTTAAGAGATATGTTAATAACAGGTATAGTAGGACGAACAGAGAATATTTTCAACTAGATGAAGTCAAGCAATTTATAGAAAATAAAACAGATTATAGCTCTTGTATAATAGAAATAGGAAAGTATAGAGTTCGTACATTAATTGATTCGGGAGCTCAGGTTAGTGTAGTAAAAGAAAGTTTTCTATACAAAATAGTAAGAAATTGTAGAGTATTTAAGACTCATAATAATTTACACTCTGTTACTGGACAGAATTTACAAGTAATTGGACAAACAATGATAAATTTTAAGTTAGGAGGAATCAACATAAGACATCTTTTTCATGTAGTGAAGGATTTAAATAGAAACATGTTGATAGGAAGAGATTTTTTAATAAAAAATGGAGTAAGACTTTTCTATGATTTACATAAATTAAAATTCAAGGACGTCTATGTAGATATGGAGGAAGACATGCATATATCAGCACTGGTTAGAGTTAAAATGTCAACGACGTTAAAACCACAGTCGGTTAATCTGATACAAGCGAAGCTGAAGAGAAACCCATATTATGTGGAAGGAGACACAGTCAGAGTCACTGAGTTACAAGAGGAAGTAATTGATGAGCCTGGTTTGGAAGTTCCGGATGGAATAATAGCGTTGGATAAACACTTAACCTTTCCAGTGATGGTTATCAACAACACAGGTAGAGAAATCAAATTATACAGAGGATGTGTGATAGCCAAACTAGATCATAACATTAGTGACATATTGGCAACGGATAGAGCAGAAATGTCGGGAACAAGTTATTCAGAAACTTCTGGTGAAAGGGTAAATAACAGACGCGGACGCAGAAGAAGAGGGAACGTCAGAATGGATGAATTGATCCATCCATCCAGAAGAAATAAAGCCCAAATACATTCACTAGACAAAATGACAAGGGAACAAGAATTGTTGGCACAATTAAAAGCTCCGCCCGAAAATAAGGAAGTATTAGAACAACTTATAAGGCAAAATCAAGATGTATTTGCAGTTAGTGATTTGGAATTGGGAAGGACACAGACAGTTACAATGGAAATAGATACGGGAGACCATCCACCAATAAGTCTAAAACCATATAGAACTCCATTAAGAAATAGAGAAATCGTGGAAAAGGCAATAGAAGAGATGTTGAAAGCAGGAATAATAACAAGATCGAAGTCTGAGTGGTCATCTCCGGTCGTCATCGTGGCCAAACCTGATGGTTCGAGTCGCTTTTGCTGCGATTACAGGGCGTTGAACAAAATCACCAAGAATGTAGCATACCCACTGCCAGTAATTGATGATATTTTGGGGCTGCTTAATGGCTCTACATATTTCACGACGCTGGACGCAAGGTCAGGATTCTGGTGTATTCCGATGTCGAAGGACGCGCAGAAAAAGAGTGCTTTCTGTACCCATATGGGCTCTTACGAATTTTTACGAATGCCTTTTGGCGTCAAAACTGCACCCTCTCACTACATGCTCTTAATAAATGAAGTATTAGAAGGTATGCAAAGGTTTGCCCTAGCCTATATAGACGACATACTCATTTTCACAGCAGGAGATGTACAGGATCATTTAAGACATATTGAATTAGTGTTTGACAGGTTAAGAAGACATGATGTTAAATTGAAGCTTAGTAAATGCCAGTTTTTAAAGACAGAAACAAAATATTTGGGGTATATTATAAATAGAGAAGGTATTAAACCAGACCAGGACAAGATAAAGGTTATTAAAGAATTACCTACTCCAACTAACGTTAAGGAAGTGCGTGCGTTTATAGGAACCTGTGCATATTATAGGCGGTTTGTCCCAGCGTTTTCAAAGATAGCAGAACCTATTATAAATTTAACAGGCAAATACGCTAGATTTAAGTGGGATGATGAGTGTCAAAAAGCGTTCGAGTATTTAAAAAACAGCTTAACACTGGTACCACTATTGACGCATCCAGACTTAAACAAACAGTTAATACTGTACACAGATGCTTCGGACAATGCAGTAGGAGCATGTTTGGTTCAACCATATGAAGGAAAAGAGTCTGGAATACCAGGGGTTAAAAATGAAAGGCCAATCTACTTCTTGTCTCATAAACTTAGCAAATCACAACGAAAATGGACTACTATTGAGAAAGAGGCATATGCCATTCATTATGCTCTTCAGAAACTAAATTACTACTTACATAACGCAAATTTTGTTATTAGAACTGACCATATGCCTTTAAAGTCTTTTTTAGAAGCTCCAGTGCAGAACAGGAAAATACAGACCTGGGCATTGAATCTACAGGGATACAACACAAAAATAGAGTACATTCCAGGTAGGATTAACACATGCGCTGATTTGTTATCTAGGATTCCATACCCACAGTCATCAGGAGATACAGAAGATGAAGCTGAACCAGAGATAGACGACCGAAACTGGCAAGTAAATATTTTAGATTCTGCCATAATAAATAGGGAAGAATTTGAAAGTGTACCATCGGAGCAAGAGTCTGAACATAGGGAAGAAGACCTACAGTTAGCACAATTTAATATGAAAGAAGAGCAAGAGTTGGATCCAAAAGTCATACAAATAAAAGAAAAATTAAGAGAAACGGAAGATAACAAATATAAAAAGAATTATTTGGTTTTACAAGAGGATGGACAGTTATACTATATGTGTGAAAGGAACGAACAGCTAAGGAAATATATTCCAAAACATTTAGAAAATGAAGTGTTAAAAGCATATCACAATGAAAATGGACATCTCGGTAGGGACAAGTTGGTGAAAGCACTTACAAGCAAATATTATTGGCCAAACTTGTTTAAATCTGCATGCAAATATGTGGATACGTGTGAAAAATGCAGATTAAGGAACATGAAAACAATAAAGTGTCCCTTACAAGATACAGATATTCCTCAGTTCCCAATGCAAAAGATTAGTTTAGATATATCAGGCCCACACCCTAGAACATTGTCAGGAAACGTGTATTTAATTCACATAGTAGACGTCTACAGTCTTTGGCCGGAAATTTACGCAATTCCAGATAAGAGCGCAGATACAGTCATTAATATTGTTTTGCAGGAGTTCGTACCAAGATTTAGTTGCCCACAAAGTATACTTACGGATAATGGTAGAGAGTTTGTAAATAAAAAATTCGAAAAGTTATTGAAAGATTTGAATATAAAACATATAAAAACCTCATATTATAGACCTTCGTCAAATGCTAGAAACGAACGTCAACATCGGACGTTATACGACGTTATAGTAAAGATTATTGATGAACATGAAAAAGATTGGGATCTATTCTTAGGTCCTGCCCTGAGTGCTATTCGTACAAATCAAAATGAGAGCACGGGATTTTCACCATTTTATTTAATACACGGGAGAGAACCAATACTACCTATAGATAATCTGTTAAAACCGAGACGGAAATATATGGGAGAAGAATTTCAAGAGACCATAATACAGGAAATGCATAAAGCACACGTAAGATTAAAGAATAATGTATTTAAAGCTAGGGAAAGACAGAAAAGGTACAAAAATGTAAATACAAAATTACAGGAGTTTAAAGTAGGTGATAGAGTTTATTACAAGAAGCATAGAAGAAACTCTAAGTTTGATGCTCGTTGGATCCCAGGTTATTACGTTTTGGAAAAACTAGGTAATGTATCGTATACTATCAAGAACCAGGTCACAGGACATGTGGCAAGAGCACACGTGGAACACTTAAGAAGAGATGAGGAGGAGAAGAGAAATGAGAATTATAATAATAATTATTATTCAGACACTGAATATTTAGATGAACAAGTTGTCAGAGGAGCTACAGTAACCCCAAGTTTTAGAAAAGAACCAACACAAAATCAGTTACTAGCAACTCCAAGTTATGAAGATACTCAAGAACAGACGATTCCGAAAACAATGGAAGAAGAAAATGTGAATGAAACTCATTATGATAGTATGGAAGAGGAAATAGGTGCTCCATTTAAGAATACTAGACAAGCAACGAAAAGAAGAATGGATAAACAAAGGGATAAAGAAGTGAAAAGACAGAGGAGAATTAGGGATTATTCAACAAGCGATGAAGATATGCCTCTACTAGAAAGGTCCTTAAGAAATAATGATAGACAAATTAGATGGGATGTTGAACAGAAGAGATTAGCGGCTGCTAACGACAGACATACAGATGAAGAAGAAGAAATGGATGAAAAGTCAGAATCAAGTAGTAGTATGGAAGAAACTAATAAGTTGTACGAAGAAAAAGATATTGATGTGGAGTTAGCACTTATTCAAAGAAACTTGGAGTTGTTGAAGAAGTGGAAACGTAGGAGATAGATAAATAGAAAATACTGCAGATGGCAAGTTATAAGTTTCAGGATGCTTGAAGAAGTATACGAAACGGTGGAAATGGAAAAGGATTCTATGGACAAATTTTTTAAAAAGTAATCTTGAGAAATAGTTAAGCAGTGAGATAACTGGTAGAGAGACATATATATATATATATATATATATATATATATATATATATATATATATATATATATATATATATATATATATATATATATATATATATATATATATATATATATATATATATATATTTTTTTTTTCTATTTGTAATAGAATTGCTGGTTGAAATTATGTTTCTACTTCTTGACTGTTAGTAAATTGGACAAATTGGGTATTGGTACAATAGGTGAATGTACTCTATAGAAAAATAGACGAGTTTTTTTTAGTGGTGCTAGAAATGCCGTGTTTAACGATAAGAATTAATAAGTATAGTGATGATTGGTCCAAGGGAAATAATTGGCAGGCCGAGCCACAAGTTAATTGATAAGTAGATGATGGCTGCTACATTGAGTTGATATTGGATTAGTCGTCACATTAGTAATAGATAAAAGGAGTCAACATGTAGTTTACAGTGCTTACTTAAGAGGATATTCCGGAGGTTATGTTGTGTTACGAGTTAAGATAGAAAATGATAGAAAGTTGTGAGGGGAGAGAATAAATGGTACGGTCAGCATTATAAGTTAAGAAATTAGTCTGTAGTTAACAGATATACAGATGGACAGTGAAATGTTTGGTTTTCTCGGTCATAGAAATACTGGAATGACCTGTATAAATAGATATGCGTTACCTTACTTAGTATGAGAGGCCAATGTTGGTGGGCCACTATACGTAGTAATTTTAAGAGAGTTATAATTGTTTTGAAAACTGTGTTTTATTGAATCTAAGTTTTATGAGTCATGAGTCATATATAATATGTTTTTATGCTTAAGTTGGTACTGGAAAATGATGGCTATTATTTGGTTGTTTTATTGAGCCTAAGTTTCAATGCCTCATATATAATAAGTTTTTGTTGTTGTTGTGGTTTGATTAATTGATTTAGAATAGGATGATTGTGTTCCTAGTATTTGGAGTAAAAACTATTGGTCCGTAAAAGTGTCCAATAGTGATAGGTAGTAATAGAATGTTTTATTCTGATTTGATAAAATGCATGTTATGTCATTTTAAAATGTGTTTTTTCTTTAGATTAATTTGGGGGGTATGACGTCTTGTGTTGATTTTATTTCGATTACATGAATGGTTTGGTATATTAAGTTACTTGGTTAATGAATAAGTTATGAAGTTAGTTAAGTAAGTTTAATTTTCAAATATATGAGGTTTTGCTTAAGGCTTTTCGTTCAGAAAAGAGTTAATAAAAACTACTTTGTCCACTGATATAAGGTAGGGGGAAGACTGTAAATAGCAGTATATAAGTAGGGGATGTACGGGGGCAAGATATAGGTGCTGTGAAAAACCAGCGTTAATTATATTAAAAGTGTTCATAAAATATGAACATGGGCTCATGGTTAAAGGTGAGATAACGAAATATGGACAAAATTGTGGATGGCAATGTAAATGTTGAATATATAAGGCTTATGAAAACTTATGCCAAATTGTTTTATAGTGAACAAAGGTCTATTTCATAAAGTATATTTTAAAAAATTATTTTACAAAAAATTTTTTTATTGGCAAGGGAGGTAAATGTGAGTGTCTTAAATATTCATTGCTGTATGTACATGTGGTCATGTTGAGTATTCATTCTTTATACTTCTCACTCGGTGCGCACCGCTTCTTTACTTTTTCTAACTACATTGTTTTTGTACGTCCTGTGTTCTGGAAGAGTGAGAAATTTTATAAGGTCAAAAGTTACGATAACGATTTTACGAGCTGTTCTTATGATATGTATATTTGATACAGGAACTTGAGGAGCCAAGAAAGAACCAGAAATATATAGTGGATAGCTATATAGTTTGGGGAAATGGAAAGGGGAGAAGGAGTGTTTAGTTTAAAAGAGTTACCATACGTGGTACGATGTATTATACAAAGTAGAATCGAAGAAGAAGTATATAGTGGGTTACTAGCTGACAATATAGGGAAGAATTAGAGGAACTGTGAGAAGTAAAGAAAAAGAGGGAATAGAGTAAGGGGATTAGGAGTAAAGATTTTTCCTTTATAAGGAAAATTCTTTAATAAACATAGGGAGGTGTAACAGTAGGGGAGCATTGAGTATTGGGGTATTATTAGGATCTAGTGGGAAACAGCTACAGCACGATTGAGCATTGGGACTGAAAGCGAGGAGAGATGCTCAATCGTGACGTAGTGGGTTGTCTGGGGGCAGTTTACATCCCGGCTTAGAGGAAGAAGGAGCCATGTTGTCACCATCAAGATAATAAACAATATTTGTAATTGAACCCAAGTGTTGTTAGTCTCTGTACACTGTTACAGTGCTTTAAAAATGATAAATTCACAGATTCACCAACAATGACATTACAATGGAATCTCTATCATTCCACCATCATTCATCAGAAATTATAATATTTTCCTGGATGATAATTAGTCATACTGACGTGGTTCACAATGATACATTCACATCTGTTTAACAATATTGAAATCACACATGAATCATCACATGCTCTCATCAATTACATAGATTTATGTGATATACCCAATCCACATTCATTCATTATGAATCCTAACCATTCTTGCATGACGGTTGATTAAGCATTATTATGTGGCTCACAAATATTTATTAAATCCACATGTTTAGCACCACTGAAAATATATTTGACTCACCAAATGAGTGCTTTCACACACCAACCAAAATTATGATCCGTATAGAAATCTATTTACCTCCCACGTGTTCATGTACCTTTCTGTTGCACATTACACTTACCAGTGTTGGCACATGTAAAATAGTTTCTTCTTAATGAATTATGCATTCTTAGCTTCCTAAATCTTAAGTTAATCACTCCTAAATCACTGCTGATTCAGTTTAACTCCTTAAGAAATAAATTGTACAACCTAGGTCTAATGCTTACACATTAAATAAGTTATTTATCTAGAAGAAACATTCCTCATGGTTTAACCCCATGTACTATTTATTTATGAACTAAGACATCTGAATAAAGTACTTAGTCTCTCCTAATTAATTTCTTACGAACTAACCACCAGGTGACGATACATCCACTTACCAACTTTTTGGAAAAGGATCACTTAATAACTAATATAATCTATAGCATAGTGCTTACCTTCATGTTGATTGAATGGCTTCAAAACACTTCGGTGACAGGTTTCAGATTGTGATTTGGATTCGGTTTTTCAAGAGCGATGTAGGCTGATGTTTTCCTCCTTTTCAAGAATAAGTTATCTTGTTTTAGCTGTTTTGGAAGATGTTGTCACTCCCTGAGATGCATCGGATCTTCTCCTGTCCCGCGGATGGTTGATGTAAACAGAACGGTTTTCATCCGGCATGCTGTATTTATTCCAGTTCCGTCCTGCTTGCGCTTGTAACATCGCAGCCAATCCAAAGCCTTCTTTCATTCGCTCTTCGGGGCAATGTCGTTGTTGGTTCGTGTTGTCATAAAATCAGTTTGTAGTGGATGAAATGTTAATCGTGCTTTTGAAGATGGTGAGAATTATATCACAGTGCACCATTGAAAACCTTGACTGGAGAACTCATCACAGATAAGAAACAGCAGATGGATAGACGGGTAGAGCACTATTTGGAGCGTTAATCAAGCGAGACCAAACTAGCGGACGATGCCTTCAACGCCAAAGAGGCCCTACCAACTCTCGACTACCGGGACACACTTCCCACCATAACAGAAGTTAAGTGTGCTATAAATGAACTTGCATTTGGCAAGGCTCCAGGTAAGATAGGATTCCAATAGAGGAGTGGGCAAGACACACTCACTATACAGAACCTACAGCTAATAGAGCTATGCTGGCGAGAAGGACAAGTCCCACATGATTTCAAGTATTCAAGTATTATAACACTGTACAAGAACAAGGTTCATAGTTGTGACTGTAACAACTATAGGTTTATCTAATTTCTGCGTAGCTTTGGGAAAGTATTTGCCAGAATTGTTCTGCACAGACTTCAAGTCCTGGGAGATCAAGTCTACCCCGAATCACAGTGTGGCTTCCGACAGAACCGGTCTACCATTGATATGATATTCTCATTGCGACAAATGCAAGAAAAATGCCATGAGCACTATCAACCACTGTTTATTGCCTTCATCGACCTCACAAAGGCATTTGATTTGGTCAGTCGTGAGGGTCTGTTCAAGGCAATAAAGAAGATCCGCTGCCCACAAACTCTTTTGTCCATTGTGGAATCGTTCCACACAGGCATGAAGGGTATAATCAAGTTTGATGGTGCAACTTCAGAAGAGTTTGAAATCAAGAGTGGAGTTAAGCAAGGCAGTGTACTAGCTCCCACCCTCTTTGAAATATACTTTTCACTTATACTGGAATATGCCTTTTCTTGATCAGGATGATTGTTTATACATTCACTCAAGCTCAGATGGCGGCCTCTACAATGCGAAGAGATTGAAGCTCAAGACCAAAATTAGGAGGGTACTGATCAGAGAGATGATTTTTGCAGATGATGCTGTAATTACGACCAACCCTGAGGAGGAATTACGTCTACTATCTGCATTCTCCAAAGTTTGTTCTAAATTTGGTTTAACAATTAGCAAAAAGAAGACACAGATTATGTCACAAGGTGCACATATGTTAGCATCAATCTTTATTGACGACGCCGAACTGGAGACCATTTTACATATCTTGGACCTGAGATAAACAGCAAATTATCCCTAGATCAGGAAATCTACACACGGATTGGTAAGACAGCAACAACAATGAACATGTCTGGGAGAACAGTAAGCTTACTGCCAAAACAAAAGTCCTTGTCTATCAAGCCCGTTGTCTTTGGCAAGGGAAATGTTTAAGCAACTGTAATATGCGGTGTATGCGAAGAATACATGGTATTAAGTGGCAAGACAAGATCACAAATATTGAAATATTGGAACGATCAGGTTGTGTGACGATTTATTCCATGCCCAGTCTTCGTAGACTTAGATGGATGGGACACATTAGCAAGATGGATGATGTTATAATACCAAAGGACATCTTTTTGGTGAATTATAGACATGTAAGAGATCTCGGGGTAGTTTTCTGCTACGATAGAAAGATGTGTGTAAGCGGGGCATGATCGATACAGGCATTGATATTGCATATTGGGAGCAAGTCACAACTGAACGTTTTGCATGGAGGAAAAAGATCAGAAATGGAATAAATACAAAGGAGAACATGACTGCAGATAGGTCACACACTCAGCGTGCGAGACGTAAGACTGTGCGTGATGGTTGGAATGACTATGTGTTAACAAGCATCCATTGTGGACGAACCTTTACAGCGCAAATTGGTCTGATAAGTCACAATCGCTAACGTCATGGATTGTAGTTATTATGCCTTTTGAAGCACAATTTAACAAAATACTGTCTGTCAAGACGATAAGGTGCCAATAAATCTACTGTTGTAAATATTCAACATTTTGTTAATATTTCTACTCTAAATTCTCCCAGTACTTATAATTCTTTTACTGTGAACCCATCCGGTCCGGCTGGTTTTCCTTTCTTCATATGTTGGATAGCCTCAGCGACTCTCCATTTAGAATAGGTGGACCTCCAGAGTTACTTTCTTCAGTTAATTCTTCCCTTTTCCCATTACATACGTCGCTCATATACTTATTCCATTTCTTTATTATAGAAAACATTCTGCAATAATATCTCTCCTGATTTTGATTTCACACATCACGTGTTTACTCTTATTTTTCTTCTTGTGAGCTCACTCATTTGTCTTTGCATAGTTTTTGTTTCTCTACAAAGTATTTAATTCAATTTTATTGCACTGATTGTCTAACCAACTTTCTTTTGCCTTTACGCACGTATCTCGTATATATTTATTCATCTCATTATATTCTTGCTTGTCATTTTTTACATTGATTGTTTTCATTTGTCCATCAATTTTAAGATTTTTTCAGTCATAAATTTTTTCTGAGCTTTGGTATTTGGTATATGATACAGGGCGTATTTTTAATGACTGTGCAGTGTTTGAAAATATTGCCAGTCTAAGTTTTGTATTTACCTATTATGTTGCATGAACTTTACAGAGAGTGAATACAAAACTTGGACAGGCAATGTTTTCAAACACTGCACAGTCATTAAAAATACAACCTATACATGTCTTAAATTGTTAGACCAAATAGCGCTCAATGGTTGATGGGGCCAATCTCACACCGATCGCCTTCACCTCGCAAGACATTCCCCGGTAGCAGTTGCATGCTGGGTAGATCTGGGATCCCAGGCCAATTTTCAAAATTTGAATCCGGCCGTTGTGGAGTGAGCCCATAACCACTGGGCCGGCGGGCGAGCATCTAGCTATGACTGTATGGAGAGTCCCTGGGAAGATGGGGCTAGTCTCATATTCTTACACACTAATTGTCACTTCAGTAGTGATATGGTTAATATCACGTCGGCCGCCCTTATTTCCCAATACATGTCTTTGTACCCGATTCAGACTGAGTCGACGTGGAAGTCCACGTCACTTAAAAAGCCCCCCCCCCCCCATCCCCCGATGGAAATTCGATCAATTGAACACCGGGCCCATATGCGAGCGCTCTAGCCCCTGAGCTTCCTCGGCTCTGTCAGCAACACTGTCTCCCTCTGTCTTTCTTCTCCTAATGGAAAATCGGTCCTCAACCAAACCACGTCACGTCATTTGGAGTCTAGCACATGACTGGTGGCATTTTATAGCTACAACTTTCTACGGGATTCAGTAGCAAGTCTGACGCCAACTCTCCTTAGTCGCTTCTTATGGCATGCATGGTAGGTTAGTGGTACTAATTTTCGCTTCCCTTCTATGTTCCGGTGACACTGTCCCGGATGTACACTATAACTTTTCTTTATTCCATCGTTTATTTCATGTAAGTAAATGGAAATATTCTTCAACAAGTGAATCGGTACAATTACCTTGGAACAGTCATAACATCTGATGGGAGATGCCTTGAAGAGATTAGAACAAGAATCGCCATGGCGAAAGTAGCCTTTAGCAAGATGAAAAACATTCTGACCAATAAAAAGATGTCAATTGAAACGAGAAAAAGAGTGTTGAGGGGATACATAGAGCCTATTCTTTTGTATGGATGTGAAACTTGGACAATGAGCAGTCAAGCTGAAAAACATCTGATGGCTGCAGAAATGTGGTTTCTGAGGAAAATGCAAAGAATACCATGGACAGACAGAAAAACCAATGACCCAGTACTACAGGAGTCAAATGAACATCGTAAGCTGATTGGAGAGATTAGACGTAGACAGTCAAAATGTTTTGGACATGTTATGAGAAGAAATGGATTTGAGAACTTGGTGACAACTGGCAAGATCGAAGGGAACAGACCAAGAGGAAGACCGAGAGGAAAATACCTGGATGGCTTGGCCACATGGCGTGGACGGGACAGGAACACTGAGCTAATCCACGACACTGGTGATCGAGTGAAATAGCGAGTCATGACCGCCCACGCTTTCCGGCATGGCACATGATTGATTGATTGATTGATTATTTCATGTAACGCTAGATGCAACTTGACATTCTCTGTAAAGCAAATACTGTCCCTTATTCCATCGTTTATTTCGTGTAACGCTAGATGTAACTTAACATTGTAACACCATAACTTCCCTTTATTTTATCGTTTTGTTCATGTAACGCTGGATGTCTCTAGGGTCAGCTTGATCGTATCACGTTTCAATCTCAACTTGCCTGTAACTGGAACTTCATGATAACAGTCTGCTCCTAGAATGGGTTTTTGTGTGTGTCTAGAGACACTTTCTGTAGTGGGTCTGTGGTGTAATAAGTCCATGACATTTCCTAGACCTGAATGTATGGGGAAATATGTGGCCAGTCTTTTCCTCTGTACACATGAAATGGACAAAGGCGTCGAACCTCCGTTCACACAGCACACGACATCAGCGCAGCTCTCTATCATTTACACTAATGCGCTTCCCGATAAGGTTGTTACAGGGATTAAGCATGCTGGGAATGCCAATGGAATCAAAAAGTTAATTTCACGGACAAGTGCTACAAGAAACAAATGAAAACCGTACATTAAACAGAGAAATTAACGTAGACAGTCACAAATTTTGGTCACGTTATGAGAAGAAATAAATTAGAGAACTTGGTGACAACTGGCAAGATTGAGGGGAAGAGAACAAGGGGAAGGCAGAGAAGTAAATACTTGTATAGCTTGGCCACGTGGTATGGTCGAGGCAAGAACACAGACCTGATTCACGACTCTGGTGATCGAGTGAGATGGTGAAACATGACCACTCACGCTTATCGGCATGACACATGATGACCGTGAATTTCACAGCGAGCATTAGTTCCAAATCTATATACTGGTCAAGAACGCTGTTTGAACCAGATGATACCCATTATCATATCATGGAATTCTGCAAATTCTATCAGTCTATAACCTCGCAGCTCCTTAAAATAGACATCATATAATTTTTATTTCAGAATTTTCTGGAAGTTATCTTTGAGGAATAGCGGCAAAGAAAGGGACAGGTCACACCCTAACTCTGTATACCGTGAACTAGAGCGTGTGAAGAAACAATACACCTACGAGATGTCCTTTCATATGACTATATTTACCTTACTGACTTCTTACATGCATGCTACATTACAGACGTACCATCAAAGCAACTCATATCTGACAAAGAAAACATGAACGAAAGACATACAGAAAGTAAAGTAATATTTGAAAAGTAAAGGACTCTTTCACACTCCTTACATGTAAACGTGAAATAAGGGAAAGCCACTTCATCAAATATTACATTTAAATAATCAAATCTAGCATCATGTGTACATCAATAAACAAGTCAACGAAGAAGTCCCCTACAGGAATCTTATGTGGGTGTGTCACATATTAGGACTGGGAGTCTTCGTAGCGAAGTGGTCAAGCCGTGTGACCCCGGCTCCGAAGGTTGTGGGATTCGATTCCGGGCCGCATCCTTCGGTTTACGAGTGCATATTTTCGGAGACTCCTGGGGGTCATCGCTGGAGCTACGGAGTTCGTACTTTGTGCTACTCTTTCCGTGCTGCGGAAAGACACTGAGCCATATGGGATAAATACCCGGTGCAATGAAGACGACCCTGTCGATTTTTAAGCGACATTTGTAGGGCCTGAATACTCAGAGGAATCAGTAGCCAATTTTCCCCTCACATTGTGAACAGCGAGTGCATGAATCAAACCGCGGTCACATTGCGATCAAGCCATTGCCAGCATACCTCCACAACCATGACAACAGCACTACAGCTAACAAGACAATGTAAAATGAAGGTAAGTAAACGACTCTTTTAAGCTTCTTAAGATGCATTTGACATGGGGTGCTGAGAGAGTGTTTAGTCACTTTGCTATCGAGCTCCCAGCAAGAGAGAGTGTTTAGTCACTACGTTATCGGGCTCCCAGCAAGAGAGGGTGGTTAGTCACTACGTCTTCGGGCTCCCAGCAAGAGATAGTGTTTAATCACTACGTTATCGGGCTCCTAACAAGAAAGAGTGTTTAGTCACTACGTTATCGGGCTCCCAGCAAGAGAGTGTGATTAGTCACTACGCCTTCGGGCTCCCAGCAAGAGAGAGTGTTTAGTCACTACGCTATCGGGCTTCCAGCAAGAACGAGAGAGAGAGAGAGTGTTTAGTCACTACGCCATCGGGCTCCCAGCAAAAGAGAGTGTTTAGTCACTATGTTATCGGATTCCCAGCAAGAGAGTGTTTAGTCACTACGCCTTCGGGCTCCCAGCAAGAGAGAGAAAGTGTGTTTAGTCACTACGCCATCGGGCTCCCAGAAAGAGAGTGTTTAGTCACTATGCTATAGGGCTCCCAGTAAGACAGTGAGTATACAATCGTCTAATCATCTTGGCATGTCCCTAAACTCGGAAAGCCCTCCAACCAATCGATTAACCCCATTTCCCACGCCTTGTTTCATCCTGTTTACTTTTTCAGATTCCAGTTTCAACCAATTACAGGACAATAAAAAATAGCTGACATTTAACTATTTTCCCCATTAGCTAAGTCTGACACTACTCATTGTCTGTCTTTCAGTGTTTACAGGGCTCTACCTATTCTTTTTCATATTTTAGGTGGGATGCAGAACAGCTCTAATTGCTACCTGTACAGTAATACACATCATAATGTAAATACAAACTACTCCCATTGGAAAAAAATAATAATGCTACAGAAAGCAAATTGCTGACACAAAGGGAAGTAACTTCGGCTGAACCAGGAACATCGAAACCAGGCGTTCTGTTAACCTAAGTAACAGCTTTTCTGCCGTCCCTGGTAAGTATCCGACTTAAAACTCTGGATTAAGTTCGCAGCAGATTCTCTGTATTTCAAAATGCTTGTTTAGCTCAAGAATTCTCCTTTTGTTCCTCTCTCAGGAGGTATGCATCACCTAATTATGGATGAGCCGTGGTCGTGCAATAGCTAGACGCCGGCCTGACAGTCAGTAGTCAAAGGTTCAAATTCACAACGGGGCGTAAACTAAAAAAAAAATTATCTTAGTTCCCAGATCTACCTAACCTAGAACAGGTGCCAGCAAGTGTCTTTGGAAGTAAAGGCCAACAGCTCGATATTGATCACATCAACTCTGGAGTGCCGATTGGTCTATCGCAGTTTTTGTCTAACACCATATGCGCAATACGCCTTAACGTGTGTGAAAAGGTCGTTTTTGTCTTTCCTTCCTTCCTTAATTACGTACATACTTTGTGAATCATACTTACTTACTTACTTCCGTCCATATTTACTAACATAATTTTAAAAGTACATACTTACGGATTTACTACTTCCTTCCTTCCTTCCTTCCTCCCTTCCTTCCTTCCTTCCTTCCTTCCTTCCTTCCTTCCTTCCCTCCTTCCTTCCTTCCTGCCTGCCTGCCTGCCTGCCTTCCTTCCTTACTTATTATAATTATATAAATACTTAATGACTTTCTTCTTCATTAATGACTTGAGTTGAGTTGAGTTGAGTTGAATCAAGATCTGACATCACTGCATTCGAGGCATTTCCATAAGCGCCCAGTCCTAATCTTCAACATCCAGCCAAGAGTTCCAATACTAATGGTGCTCCTTGCAATCTGATTATATGTCCGTCTTGCTTTACCTCTGAATGACGACTGTCGATCAAATCCTCTGACCACCCCTTGCTGCTGCATTCTCTCTAGTCCATGATGGTTTATCTGTTTTTTTGCATTAATTACATTCTCCCAAAGGGCCTTCACATCTGCCTTATCATGCATTAAACCACCCCTTAATGATGCGACATCTGCCTGTTCATTTCCAACCACACCAGAGTATCCTGGAGAAAAGATCCAGCGAATGATCACAACTCGCGACCTCTGAATCATGCATACCACTCAACACGAAGCACGCCAGTCTTCACTGTTGCCAGCATGCTTTGTGAATCAGTTACAATCACAACATACGTATACAGTTTGTTCTCCAAATAGAGGAAAGCTGCAGTAACCGCCTCCACCTCCACTCTCTTACTTACTTAATGCTTATTTACTTCCATCCCTACCTCCTTACTTGCTCCCTCACTTACTTATAATTATACATCATTTTATCTCAGAGTACGGACCGCATTAGTGCAACACGCTCGCACTTCCGCCATGCTGGGCACATGTTCGAATCCTCATCGTTGAGGATTGTTTATTTTAAAATAATTGACCCGGGCTTTAAGGTCGACACAGCCTGGCATATCTACGAGAAGTTGTCTTGGGGGAGTAAAAAACGGCATCCGGCGTGACATCACGCAACCAGTTCCGATTGGTCTATACAAATGGGGATAATACGAGGGTAAGTTAATAAATAAGTAGCAAATAGTTTTAGAAAAATATCTAAAAATGATAACAACTTGAAACCAGCTTATTTGTATACATACATTGTCCCTTTGTTTCTCAAATAATTTCCACCAACATTGATGCACTTATCCCATAGTTTAATCAGTTCTCCCAAATCGACTGCATTGATCTGCGTGCTCTGTTCTAATTTGCCTGCCATCACACAGAATTGTGTGACTTACTTATTGACTCACCGTCGTAACTTTTTCTACCTAACTATGCACCGCTTGACTGGAAATCGCTAGGAGATAAGTTAGTTAGTTAGTCGACAGATCATCCTAATTGCACATCGAACCATTCAATCATAAGCGCTCGGATCCCCTCCTCAACAAATCATGCAGCGTGTAGCGGCCAACTACACCAGTTCTGTGTTGATTTATCAATCTTCTTTGGCTTCCTGCGTAATGTTCTTGTTTGGCCACCCCTCTTTTAATTTGCTGTTCTCGCAGTCTGGGAACGGTTGTAGATTCACAGTCATCACCTGGTTCTCGCAAAAGTCTTAATTCTCGTAGAGCATTCAGAATGTCTGCCTGGTCCATGGCGCGTCCGCCCTTCACAGTAGCCTTACCTGCGAGCTTGTCAGCCCTCTCATTTCCTTGTACTCCCGCATGCCCTGACACGAAGATGAAACTAATCTTTGCTAGCCTAGACCGCTCCAGAGACAGCAACCATTCTCTTCCGATTCACCCCATCTCTATCCTCTTGAGCATGCTCATTGAGTCGCTAAGGAAACATGCCCAATTGAATGCCTGTGATTCGAGCCATGTTATTGTTTTACTTACTGCTATGATTTCCATAGTCAGGCTACTTGTGGTCTCAGCAAAAGCACCAGAGTCCTCCTTCACAATTCTTCCTCTGGCCTGAGCATTAAAGGCCCATGAACTTCTCACATGTCGGACGATCGACCCATCTGTGTAAATGACAGCATTACCGTCTAGCGAATTCTCGAAAATCAGTGAGAACGCGGAACTCTCATTCGAGAGATCCGGGTTCGATTCCTAGGTAAGGTGTGGGATTTTTTTCTGTTGGGGGCAAAAAGAAAATCCTAACCTGCACAGTTCGCGGCGACTGCACTAGCCAGGCGGCCTTAATTCCTCAGGCTTAAAGACCCCTCTGCCATACACCGCAAGGTACTATAATGGCAGTTTCTCTAGCTCGTTGTCGGTACACCTATTGATGTCTTCGCACCTTATACCATCTGGCCCTGGAGCGCTGTTTCTTGATAGTCGAAGCACAGCTTTGATTTCTTTCACTGTCACTGTGTCTTCATCCGAAGTGATCTGGGCCTTGTACCTGTCTGAGGTGAGCTCCTTGGCAAGATTTCGGCCTCCCATGTCTTTCTGGCTGTTCTGCTCTAGATAGCGATCAAAGAGGGCTTTGCCCTTGTCCTCGTCACTCCTCTGCCAGATGAGTTTAGCACCTTGGAAGTCAGAAATACTCTTATTCTTGACTACCCAATCATGCTTTTATGTAGTCGCCAGAACAATTTCAGTGACTTGTCTATGCTTACTCTTTGACACACTTCTGCCTATTTTTCACTTTTGACCACCTTGACCAGTTTTTTGAAATAGCTTACTTTTGTGTGCATCTCCCTTTCTAAGTGCATGCAGGGATTAGGATGGCCAGCTCTGTTCTTCTTGGCATTTTGCAATCTCCTTACAGCACTACGCTTATCAATCCAAGCCTTCTCCACCTCGAAATTCCACCAAGGTGGCAGCTCCCAGCTTTGTTTCCTGCCCTGAAGCTTTCTGCGCTTGTCACGTCTTATTTTACTCACCACATCTTGCCCTGTTCTGTCATACTGGAAAGTCTTGACTGTTAACTTGTGCTGCCTGGTTCTGCCTTTCTCCACCAATATGCTGCAAGGGTGGTGGTTGCTGCCGTGGTGTCCTAGGACACCCCATCTACACACTATAGTAAGTGAAGGAGAAACCAGTGCCAGATCAATGGCACTGTACTCATCACCTGGAGGGCTTGCTGTCCTGGGGTTAGTTAGGGGCTAAGTCCACTGAAAACCCACCTTGGAGGGAGACATTTCACGAATGACGCCGAAGTTGAATATGAAGTGAAAACGTGGGTTAGAAAACAGAGCACTCTGTTCTATGCAGACGGTTTGGGAGAACTGATAAAACTATGGGATAAGTTCATCAATGTTGGTGGAAATTATGTTAAGAAATAAAGGGACAATGTATGTATACAAATAAACTTGTTTCAAGTTGTTATCATATTTAGTTAGCTATCTAAAGCCATTTGTGGTTAGCCTTGAATGATGTGTGAATGAAATAATGTATGGAAGAGAGTGATAGAAGGGCAGAATGTTAGACGGGCCTGCGTGCCCAATTCTTAACCCTTTGAAAATAAAGTTTGTTTGTTTGTTTGTTTTGTGGCTTGCTTATTAACTTACCCTCGTACTATGTACATTGTATATACAAACGATACTTTCATTTGCTTTTATACGGCAGAGGTCAGTGTGCACATTTTCAGTCAAAATCTCCCCCAAATTATCATGATTGGTGAACTGGTTAGTAGGTTTATTGAGTGGTTGCCTGGCTGGAGGACAGACCGACCCACTTACCGACTGACCAACCGCCAGACCCACCGACTCCTCGACCCATCGACCTACCAACTCGCTGACAACAGACCGATCGACCGAACCACAGACCGACCCACCGATCGGCTGACCGATCCAGCGACAGACAGACTAACTGACAGACCCACCGACCGATCCACTGACCCACCGACCGACCCACCCACCGATGAACCGATCAACCCATTACCGACCCATCAACACACCGACCAGCCCACCGACCCACAGACCGACCGTCTCACTGACCGACCCACTGACCCACCCACCCGCCGACAAACCCGACCCACCTACCCACCGACAGACCCACTAACCCATCCACCGACCATCCGACCAACTGACCCAGGCACCCACTCACAGAGCCTTTCTCTCTTCCTCCTCCCTCTTCCTCCTCCCTCCTCCTCCTCCCTCTTCCTCCTCCTCCCTACTCCTCCTCCCCTCCTCCCTCCCCCTCCTCCTCCTCCTCCCTCCTCCTACCTCTCCCTCCTCCTCCCTCCTCTCCTCCTCCCCCCTCCCCCTCATCCTTATCACTCCTCCTCCCTTCTCCTCCTCTCTTCTTCCTCCTCCTCCCTTCTCCTCCTCTCTTCTTCCTCCTCCTCCCTTCTCCATCCTCCCCCTCATCCTCCCTCCTTCTCCTCCCTCTTCCTCCCTCCCCCTTCTCCCTCCCCCTCCTCCTCCTCCCTCCTCCTCCTCCCTCCTCCTCCCCCTTATCCCCCTCCTCCCTCCTCCTCTTCTCTCCTCCTCCTCCCTCTACGTCCTCCTCCCTCCTCCTCCCTCCTCCTCCCTCCTCCTCCTCTCTCCTCCTCTTAATCCCTCCTCCTCCCTCCTATTCCTCCCTACTCCTACTCCTCCCTCCTCTTCCCTCCTTCCCCTCTGTCCGCCTATCTCTTCCTCCCTCCTCCTCCTCCCTCCTCCACCTCCCTCTTCCTCCTCCCAGCTCCTACTCCTCCTTTTTCTTCTTCTGCTGCTGCTGCTGCCGCCGCTCCATTTACCCAAGTTAATTGTTGGGGAAGATGTAAAGATCTTTCAAGTGCTCTTTCTAATGCTTTTTGTAAGTTGGTCTTCGTTTATCTAGGTTGTTCTAACTGCAACCAATAAATGATTAGACAGACAGGCAGACAGACAGACAGACAGACAGAGAGGGAGGGACAGACAGACAGCCAGACAGACAGACAGACAGACAGACAGACAGACAGACAGACAGACGGGAACGGGAACTTATATGATTACTTATATGAATTAAATGAGATACTCCCCATCAGGGGCTGGGCGAAGCCGGGCAGGGTCAGGCAGACAGATAGACAGACAGATAGACAGTCGGGAACGGGAACTTATATGACTACTTATATGAATTAAATGAGATGCTCCACACCAGGAGCTGGGCGATGCCGGGCCGGGTCAGACAGACAGACAGACAGACAGACAGACAGACAGACAGATAGTCGGTAACGGGAACGAGAACTTATATGACTACTTATATGAATTAAATGAGATGCTCCCCACCAGGGACTGGGCGAAGCCCGGCCGGGTCTGCTAGTATATATATATATATATATATATATATATATATATATATATATATATATATATATATATATATATATATATATATATATATATATATATATATATATATATATATATATATATATAAAATGCTCGCCCCACATATCTTGAACCAGTGGGCATGCGATGGTTAATATGGTCTATATGACTCCCGCCATCTGAACATCTCGGTAAACATCCTCCTCCCCATTTCAGGCTGGATTGACCGGTGAGTCCAAGGGTTCGAATTTCCATCGAGACGGATTTTTTATAGTTGACCTGGCTTCCCAGGTCAAGGGTGACATGAGTTCTCAGGTGAACCCAATCTAAAATTGGTACCAGGAAAAGCCTTGGGAAGTAAGGCGGCCTACGAGATACTGACTACATAACCCACATAGGGTCCAGTGTTGTATCAAACATGGACTTAGCACCATATACCTAATGCACATTAATGCGGTTACAATGATCCTGTACTTGAAGTGTCGGAGGTGCTGTCGTTATTTGGAGGTGACAGGTTCGAATCCCGGTCAGTAACTATAGCTTTCAAATGTTATGTTGTCTAGTGTCCCCTAATCTCTATTTCCTTCTACTCCTTCTATGAAAGCCAAACAATACTATGTGTGTTTATTTATGAACTGTCGTAGTGGCCTCAAAGGTTTCCCCAATTGATGTCCTGTGATTTAGGGGTAGCAAAAGCAGCTTCATAATCCAGGCGTACCGATTCGAATTTATCCGCAGGCGATTTGGAAGCAGACAGCTTTACCTTGATTTTCACAAGGTTATGACCGTCGGTCGTACCGAAAGCAAGGGCGAACCACTGAAAGAACATGTAACGGACAAGCAACTAACTTTTGTGTATGTGCTTGCAAAATTAAGGATTTCGTAATGTTTACTTTCTAAAATAGAGATACTCAAATGCCAGCCTACACAAACCTATTGTCCTGCTTTGCTGCATCTATAATTCACATTTCTGGACTATTGTTTTTACATGAACATTTTATCTGTGGCACACGCAGTGGATACTCAACACGGAATGCAAGAATCAACATAACTGCACTCAGGAGATTCCCTAAAGAGCTTCGTTCCTCTCTTCAAAAGTCACCTAAGGCTTCCCATACTGATGATTTCAGTAGCAACCTCATTAAAAGTCCGCCTGCCTCCCCCCCCCCCCCCCCCCTCTGCGCTTAGTTTTTGAAACATTTAATGAAGTAACCTTTTTGGGGGTATTCGGTGCCATGGACGTGAAAAGAATCTGTATAATTTAAACAAAAACAAACCCTTGCTTACAAAACCAGTGCTCGGGGTTCAATCCCGTCACGGGGAGGGTAATTATTTCCGACATGCGCGGCTCTTAGGGTTATCTAAGCGTCTAAAATGGGATAATTTTAGGAATTTTCTGCAAAAACATATAATTTGGGGGAGGGGAGGGGGATTAAAGGCAAGAAAATGTAAAACAATGCACCGGCTTCTATCCCATATGGCTGGTATTCTCTCCACAGCGTGGCTTGCTGAAGTCGTCCCACAGTGCACGAACTCAGTAGCTCCAGCAAAGATATCCTGGGGTCTCCGAATATTTGTAATGACGAAGCAGATGACAGAGACGGACATTGACCTGTGACCTACGTAGCGGGAGTCAGGCGGCTTAATCATTCTCCCTAGAGACCACTGTGTTTTTATTATCGTTACAGTGGTTCCTCGGGTTACGAACTTAATTCGTTCCATAACTCGGTTCGTAACCCGAAACGTCCGTAACCCGAAACGTTCGTAACTCGAAACATTGAAATCAATGAAATAAAGACAATCCGTTTCAAGATGAAAGAATCGTTCTTTTTTATTAACATCCAGACGTTTACCTGACAAAACGCAAAGAATACGTGTACTTCACGTCTTAAATAAAGAGAAAGAAAACAACCAAATGAATTAAATGTAAAATAAAAAAGAGATTTAGTCTATCTTTATTACAAAGAAAACGATCTTGGGAAATTTCTCACTTTCTTTTTTTATTCTGAATCATTAGTTTCAGGAGTATCTTGTCACTGTTTCTTGGCAGCCGACTGGGAATCTTTCTGCACCAAGAAACTATCAAGGGAAATTTGTCGCTTCCTTTGCTGGAGAATCTTTCTGAAGTGGGCCATCATGTTATCATTCATCACATATGGGGGAATATGGCTTGTTAGCAACAAGTTTGTTTGGATGATGGTTCACAATGAAGTCTTCGACGTCTGCAGACTTGCTGCAAATTTCTTTAATCCTGGCAGTTGAAACGGTCACTGACTCCTCATCATCGGACGACTGCTCCTCCTTTAATGTCTTTAGCTGTTCTTTCTGAAGATCCGCAAGTTCATCTGTAGTACTGCTTGTACTGTACGCGATCGTTTGTCTCCAACATTACATCTTGCTCTCTCTCGCTCGCCTTCGTTCGTAACCCGAGGCACTGTTCGTTACCCGAGACATAAAATGTTCGAAGTTGTTCGTAACCTGAATTGTTCGTGACCTGAGGCGTTTGTAACTCGAGGTACCACTGTATTACGTTTATTTTGTGAATTATCTTAGAATAAATTACGAAGAATAAAAGATAACTGGACATCGTCTCCTTCATGTTGTTTAGTCTCAGAATACCGTGTTTCCCCGAAAATAAGACCTGCCCCTAAAATAAGCCCTAGCACGATTGTTCAGGATGCTTTTAATATAAGACCTACCGGTAAAATAAGCCCTTGTTCAGATCGTCAGCTAGAATGAGAGTCTTGTTGCCGAATGGCCAGTCGCAGTACAGACGCCACTTGTGGGCATTTGATAATGAATGGATGTGGTTAGTTACTCTCACTCGTCACTCGTGTGAAATAAAGTTACCAATACACTACGTGGACAAGATATGCTGTTTTAAGGAAAGCTTTATTGCTGGACATGAGAGACTGGGGCCAATTGCTCTGCAGGAAATGGAGTCGCAGGAAATTCAATCTGGAATTCGGGATTTGGAGATTTATAACGATGTACCAGAAGAAGATGACATGGCATGTAAACAATCCCTTGGCAGTTGGAAATCGAGAAATAGTAGCCTAACGGCGCTGCCTGTGCACAATTTTGAGTTAAGAATCTACCCAGAGTATTTTCAGGATCTTCGCAGGTGCTACGGAGTTCGTGCACTGAGCCGAGTTTCTCCAGACTCAGATTTTAGTTAGGAGGAAAACGGAGCACTTATGGGTTGCACCCGTGTGCCGTGATGTTTATCCATCCACTAAACTAAACTGACTGTATTTGAATAAATGTAGAATTGTGTACATGAAAAAATATACATTTTTTGTGTCTATCAAAGATAAAAGACATTCCCCGGAAAATACACCCTAGTGAATTTTTTAAAGTTAACATTAATATAAGGCCCGGTCTTATTTTCGGGGTAACACGGTATTAGAAGGCCTAACACTACACACCCCATCGGGCGGGGACTACCATGGCCAATGTATATATATATTTACATTAATTCTTTGTCTTCACTTCCCTACTAAAGTTAGATGCATAACCTTTACAGGACGTCGCAATCTACTCCAGCTGAGGCTGTTTGTGATTTCTGGCAAATTTACGTTCAGTAGTTTGTCATTTCTTTCTGAACCAACGCAAATTTACGTTCAGTAGTTTGTCATTTCTTTCTGAACGACGCGCACTCATACAGTTGTACGAAATCTAACGCAAGGCGATTTGCAGCCAAATCTCCAGCAGCTGTGTTTCGAACGCGGTATGCGGAATTACGAACAACTTCCGTAACCCCGTGGCCTCAGAGCTATCTGTCATTAGCTTTGACAAGCCGAACGCTTCTTTTAAACACACTGTTTTCTCCCTGAGCATAGCATTGCAATATGTTGACAATGAAATGCCTGAAATTCACACAACCCTGTCATCATCATCAAGTGTCATGCCAACTAGAGTAGGCGTTCGTGGATCTTCACAGATCTCGGTCTTTGGTTTTCTGGATAAACTTTGCTGGTGATATTCCTCCATGCCACCCAGGGCCGGATTAAGCCATCTTGGTACCCTAGGCACAAACCCACATGGGTGCGCCCTACTGCGGGCCCCCGAACCTCCACTGACTGCTGGTATGTTCAATATTATGCAAAAAACTAAGAAAGAAAAACAGTTGTGAAATGTAAACACATATGTTTGTTCTACTATTACTCATATAAAACCTACAATAAGGTATTTCTCTTTTTTAAAATTAATAGTTAATTAATTTTGTAATAATAGTAGACAAAAATACTGTAACTTTTGTGATAGATAAGAAAGTCAGAGAGAGCACACATTTACATTTTAAAGTTCTTTTTTCTAGATTTACATCTGGAAAAGTTGTTGAGTACATCATCAAAGTTAATTTTGCGCAACAAGTCTGCCTCAATCATCAGCAAAGATAAGGAATCAAGTCTTTCTTGTTTCATTGTCGATCTACTTGGATCTTTTGTACGTTTCAACTGAGAAAAAGAGCGCTCAGTTGAACAGTTCGTAACCATTAATGTTAAAAATATGCGCAAGGCGATTTCTATAATTGGAAAAGCACACTCGATGTTGTCTCTAACTACTACTTTGTAGAGTTTTGCATGACTGAACGTGTTGTTGTCAGATTTTGATGCACGAAACATGTGGCGAATATATGAGTGGAACTGTTGTAGTTCAGTATATAAATTATTGTTCAGATCTTCAAGATAAGCATTTATTAGTCCTTCACAACACTGAGATGTTTGTGGTACATCGACCAAACAAGAAAATCAAACTGCTAGATCATTATATACCTGTCCTCGTCTACTCATCTCTGTCTCAAGTTTGTCAACAATGGTGTAGAAAGCAGATATACGAAATTTGTCTCTGGCATTCTGAGATACCTCAGGGGCATCACCATCAATGACCACTGTCTTTCGTTTACGATTGCGGGTCAAAGTTGACTTATAATCCACACCTGGTGTTATGTCTTTTGCAGCTTCTTCAAATCTTTTAAATTCATTCCTAGATTCATGCAAGTGATCTGCTAGTGAAGAATACAAATCAGCACATGTTTTCAAGTCCACGTGCTCATTTTGTAGAGCTTGACTGACCCTGTGAAAATGTTGTAACACTTCTTCCCTAAAGACAAGCATGAAAGCAAATTCTAATTCTTGCATCTTCTTTGCAATGTTTTCTGCTTCTCTTCTGGTGTCCCCCTTCTGTGACTGGTCTTCTTGTAAACATTCTAACGCTTCTATAATTGTCGTGAAACTCACTGTAGAGTAACAATCAGATGATACAGTAATACAGACAGTCTGATTCACGGCTGCAGTTGTTTACTAGAAGTGGTCGGGAGATGACACAGCACCGCCGGTCCTGAGAATTCCTGGGTAGACAGAAAATATGACAAGGTCATTTTACCGACTCGCAGGATCAAAGAGAGACGGGGGGGGGGGGGGGGGGGGGGGGGCTGTTGTTGAAAGTTTGCCACAAGACAGAACATTGTAGGCATATGTTGAAACAGGGGAAGCAACTTTTGTATTGGTGGATCAAAGGGGAGAGAATTCTGAAATAGTTGTATGCCCCTAAGAACACCTGTGTTGTACATCAAAGAAGTCACGTGAACAATTCAAGGCTGTTGGACAAAAACATGATCTGTTTATAGCTAGTGTAACTCAGAAAGTGAACTTAGGCAGACGTGCACTGTCACTGCAGTTATGGATTTTAATAACATCCTACCGTGTGCGGGATTAATTAGATTTAATTTTACACGTGCCTGTCATGGCAAAATGTAGATGTGATTTAGGAGAACTGCGGTGTTGCATAAGGTATTACTTATTGTGTAATTAGGCCTAATTAATTTAGGCAGTAGCATGGTTGAAACTAGCTAGAGTTGTGAAGTGATGATTAGCTCTGTTAGTTGAGAATAGAGTAGTGAAGTGATAATTAGCTCTGTTAGTTGAGAATAGAGCAGTGAAGTGATGATAAGCTCTGCTAGTTGAGAATAGAGTAATGGTTGATAATTGGGAGATGGGGAAATTGTCCAATAGTGGGATCTTCCAGTGGGGTGCTCCCTGGATGTTATGACTGTTTGTTGGTGTTTTTTTCTTGTCTTGGCCTGATGCAGACCTAAGTGAGGAGCTCATCTGTCCCTGACAGAGTTTGGTTCACTGTATTTTCCTGAGCGAGGCCAGTGGCCTACGCTCATCTAATAAGGATCAGTGACGGGGTGGCTCTCACCAGTTGTGTTATATATTTTACAGGTTCCCTCTGGTTGGGATGAAGAACACAGAAACATTGAAAATTCCGATCCCGGATAATTGTGGTGCAGGAAGATTGGCCAGCGACTTTCTCACTGGGCCTCTGCTAGAAAAAGTTGATGAAACATTACTCGGTGGAGCTGAATAGTATAAGTATCCCACAGGATAAATACTGAGAACATTATTGAGAATGTGTCACACTACCTGTGGACAGCAACATAGTAATGGGTTCGGGTTTTCATACCATTCGTGAATAAACCAGTGGTGATGGATGTTCATTCCACTTGTTACTAGAACAGTAGGGATTGATTTTCACATTACATGAAACCAAAACATTGGAGAGTGTTTGTTCCACTTAACAAGGACATCAGAACATTAAGACTTTATCTGGGAAATTAAGAAATCTATTTGAGACTATGTACAATGACTGTTGTAAGAGTGAAAACTTTAGAACATTTCGTAAGAAGGAAGAATGTCATGTTCATGGGACAGTGTTCCGCTTTTCACTGTGCAGGAATTGTGTGGTCTCAGTTTCTATAAACTATTAGGAACAGTTTTTTTTAGGAAAAACAATAGTATCAGTCCTTGACTGTATAGTTGAGTGGGGATCAGGCCTCGTGGTTATCAAAGCTCCTGGATGTGGACAATGTCTGGCGGGAGAGACGCAGCGTTTGGTGAGGTCCATTGTGCTGATTCCTGTGATGTCTTGTAATCCTTGCCATGATGAGTGGACTCTGATCCTGAGCTTTGTGGTCTGATTTCTACATTTACCCTAGAATATACAACACACATTTTCTTCGCATACACGTCTCACATACGTTACACTTTTCTTTTAATAAATTAATTGTTATTAATTTTTAGAAGCAAGAGTTGTTGAGTATGTTGCGTTGGGGATGAATGAGAGGGGGCATGATCAGGTAGAGAGAGAGAGAGAGAGAGAGAGAGAGAGAGAGAGAGAGAGAGAGAGAGAGAGAGAGAGAGAGAGAGAGAGAGAGAGAGAGAGAGAGAGAGAGAGAAAGAGGTGTCCATGAACCGAAGGAGTGTGGTAGACGGAAGCTAGTGGATTCTCTAGGATATTGATAAGGGGTAAAATATAATGTGGGTGTTGACTCCCCTCACTCCAGGGACGACACTTTAAACGAAGTAACGACAATAATCTGAGGATGAGACATTAGAATGGTTTCAGTTGCAACAGCATGTGCTTCCCATCTAGTATAGGAAAGGGACTTTACCAGCTTTTCATTCACAAGGCATCCTTTCAGAATCTTCCATCTTTTGGTTGAAGCTGAGAAAAAAGTATAGATCAGTTGCACTGTATGGAAGAAGTTTACTGCCTCTAAACAAGAGTCAACGGCACTTCTACCTACCAGATTTAGTGAATGGGCAGCACAGGGTATGTATATAGCAAACTCATTTTCTTCTAGAATTGTTTTCTGCATGCCCTTGTAGCACCCAGACATATTAGTTGCGTTGTCGTAGGACTGACCTCTGCATTTAGAAAACTCAATATTGCAAGCTTCACGTAAGTACTGCAACACTTGCTTAGCCATACCTTCACCGGCGTGACTTTGCAGCTCCAAGAAAGTAAAAAAGCGCTCAATGGGCTCTCCATCTACCACATATCGAAGAACAACTCTTAACTGATCTATATGTGAAATATCAGGTGTTGAGTCTACTGACAAGCTGAAATAACCGGAAGCCTTTACTTCATCTACAATTACTGCATGGACTTTTTGGGACATAATTTCAATCAGTTCTTCACATATAGTTTTGGATAAATAAGAAGGATTTCCTTTTCCAGAATTTCCATATTTCGCAATGTGTGATGCTAAAAATGGATCAAACTGACTGACCAACTCCAGCAACCCTAGATAATTTCCATTTTGTAAAGATCCAAATTTTTCATTTGTCCCTCTAAAAGGCAGACCACGCTCAGCTATAGTACAAATAACCGCTACTGCTCGCCTCAAAACATGTTCCCAGTAAATGTACTCTTCATTTACTTGCTCTTCTAGCTTTTGTAGTAGACCCGAGCCTTGTCTACAAACTAGGTATAGGCTAGCGATTCAATATTACATTTGCGATTTGCTTATGCCATGCAATTACGCTACCGGGACAATATACACATTTTTCTTGAGGACTTGTGGTGCCCCCCAAATGCTTGGTGCCCTAGGCACGTGCCTTGTTTGCCTAATGGTTAATCCATCCCTGATGCCACCGTCTCCCCCATCCAGCATCCTTTCTCTTGGTCTGCCTCTGCCTCCCTTCCCCTCGATCTTTCCAGTTGTAACGATGAATATATGCAATCTATGAATCTATACAATCTATGAATATATGCAGTCTATGAATCTATACAATCTATGAATCTGTGCAGTCTATGAATCTATACAAGCTATGAGTCTATACAATCTGTGAATCTATACAATCTATGAATCTATACAATCAATTACCAAGGTTTAATCTTACCCATTCCGTATGTGCTGCGCTGAATTTAGTTTAGTTCAGCTTAGTCGATGGATCAATATCACGGCATACGAGTGTAACCCATAAGTGCTCCCTTCTTCTCCTAACTCAAACATGAGCCTGAAGAACCTCAGCTCAGTGCACGAACTTCAATGCACCGGCGTGGATCCTGAAATACTTTGGGCAGATTTTTAACTCGAAATTTTGCCCGAGCAGCTCCGTTAGACTACTCTTTTTCGATTTCCAACTGCCAAGGGATGTTTTACGTACGCAACAATACACACGGGCGTCCAATCTCACTACCCAGAGACTAGGCCAGAGACTAGGGGAAATGTTACTAGAAGTGCACGTGAAAAAATCCCGGCCTTCACCGGGGCTTGAACCCAGGACCTCCAGCACTCGAGGCGGACACCATACCTCGAGAATACTTAGGCGCGCCCCCCCCCCCCCCGTGCTGCGCTTAATAATATATCTCTCTGCAGGTATTTGTCATTTATTTATTTATTTTGTTTTTTTGGCACTCGCTCGCTCGCTTTGAACTCAAGTGTAGTCCATACATATGCCTATAGTGCACTGGGCTGATGTTTGCGTGTGGATTAGCTTTTCCGATTACCAGTGCCCCTCGCCATAAGACGAATATATTCCGACTTTAGAGGTACTTGTAATTTACGTCCCCATGCCAAGGACAGGAAGTCAGTATTTTAGTCCAACTGACCGGTGTAGAGATTGAACCCGCTACAGTTCAGCACAGCGGATGGTTAAGAACGATCGTTCCTATCCATTCGGCCAAGCTAACCTCCCTCTGCAGATGTCAAGTTACAGTATCGGGTTTGCACACCCCGCTGGAGTCTGAGCTTGTGGTTGGGAAGAAGAGCTTTGCTGCAGGCTCCATGCAGATGATACTTATTACTTTGGTACTGGCCCAGGACTATAGTGAATACATCTTACGTGCATAAAATCTTAGTGATCAGAGATGTATGCATGTATGCGTGGATGTATGCATGAGATTGTACGTATATGTGCTTGTATGTGTATATTAATTGTGATTCTCTATTGAACGAAGCATGACTGTCTTGGCGTTTGAAAAGAAGGTACGATTTTGTAATTTCTTTTTCTATCCCAGCTGTGACCATATTGGTCAATGACCTTAGATATTGTCTCCAAAAATGAGATCCTCTCCCTTTTTTCCCCCGCATTTTCTCTACAGGACATCGCTGTCAACATCAGCATCTTTCAGATGATTGTTGATTTCATGGCAAGATTACGCTCAGTAGTTTGCCATTGCTTTCTGAGCGACCGGCTCACATACCCCGTAAGTTATCGACTTGGAGAGAACCGCTACCGATTCTCGCGCATCGTCACGTTACTCACGAGAGTATACGGGATTACGGAGAAAGTCGTGAAACACCTAGACCAGGGAGACCGGTGATCCTCTGCCTACCGTTGCGAAATTAGAGACCATAATCTATAATTATCTGTTGGCTGCTCTTAAACTTCATCCATCACCTGCATCTGCGTGCCCATTTTGTGACCTTTTGAGAATAAAATTCACTCGTTCGTTCGTACATCCATCAATCCGTCCGTCTGTCTGTTCGTCTGGTGTCGATCACTCCAATATATGCAGTCCTGTTTCTGGTTCAAACGTCTGTTAAGAGTAACTGATAGGTAAACTCAGACTTCCAAAATAATCACTAACCAACCAACATATCAACCAACCAGTCAACCACCCAATCTACCAACATATCAACCAACCAATCAACCAACCAATCAACCAACATATCAACCAACCAATCAACCAACCAATCTACCAACATATCAACCAACCAATCAACAAAGCACCTTGTTTTCAGTAGGCTGAACTTTATGAGCATGTTCCTGGTTCATACATCACTGTTGGTATTAGCCATGTTGTATATTACCTTTGCTCAATAAGATTTCATCTTTAGCGTTAAAATACCCAGATCAGCATAATAAGCTTTATTTCCCGTGTATATTGGAGCTGGCCGTTTATCCTTCACTGTAATTTTTACTGAAATTAGTACCAAAGTATTTGAAGGAGCTTACCCATTTGGAAATTGCATAGTTATTGTAAATACAGTCACGTGAAATAACCAAATCAGAGATTTCTTTTGGGGGCAAAGTCAAAGATACTGGATAAAAAAGATACTGTTTTGTGAAGGTGACCTTTTACAAACTGGAAAACAAATTCACCGATCACTATTAAAACACCGTCGAGTGGAGTAAGGCAAAGAGCTTTGACGTGATACATAGAACTTATAGTATTATATGCGAGCAAATCATGGAGAATAAGCAGACATGTTGAGAACATTTAATGGCAGTGAAAGGTCAGCATGGCCGAATGGATAAAAGTGTTTGTTTTTAAATATCTGGTGTGCTGATGCCGAGGTAACGGGTTCAACCTCTACACCGATCGGTTGTACTAAAATGTTGACTTCTCGTCCTTGACTTGGAAACATAAATTACAAGTACCTCTGAAGTGGGAGTGGGTTCCCCTGATGGCGAGGGTCACTGGCAATCAAGAAAATTATCCACAAGCAAAAATCAGTGCAGTGCATTAGAAGTGTAGCACGTGTATAGACTACACTTGTGTACAAAGCCAGCGAATATTTAAAAAAAAAAAAATTAAATAGATAAAACTGTCAGTGGAAATCTTATGTCTGAGGAAAATGTAAAAAAAAAAAAAAAAACACATTCAGAAAAACTAATGAGATAGTTGTATAAAAAGGAAACGAAAACCATGAATTAGTTATATAAAGTAGATATAGTGAACATTCTTTGGACATTTTATAAGAAGAAACAGACTAGAAAATTTAGTGGAAAATGGCACTACTTGTGGACACAGATCGCATCTTTGGAGTTGACAGCGGTGTGAGAGTCAAGGAAGGTGGTCACTAGACATAGGTTTAAGCTGTCGGACAAGCTGCTATCTCCCAGGCTATGGTCTCATACTATTATAGATAGTGGATGAGGCCTCTAGGAAAGAGACCAGAGGTGTCTTCAATATGATAGGTTACATATCCCCGTTGTTGTAATCCAAAGAAGTTTGGGGAACGTGAAGCCTGTGCCGGATATAAGAAATTTTACCTTTAAATTTGGGAACATTTTGTTTTGTGAGGTTTGTCATCAGTACAAACGCTCGGGAACTTCAATAGAGGCAACAGACCCGACATAAAAGAGGAGATACTAGCGACAGCCACAAACCTCAGGTACATGGGATGCCAAGTCACCATCGGATGGATACCAACCAGCTCACAGGGGTATCCCGGGAAACGAACAGGCAGACAGAGCGGCGAAACGGGGAATAACCAACACTAATCAAATCTTCACAGGCCTAGGTAAAGTTGAAGGGAAGAATATAGTCAAAATACATTCTCAAGGGATGGAGGCAACAGTGGCGAGACAGCGATAAAGGCCGTCATGCCTACCAAGTATTGGGTGAACCCAGATACAAGCCACAAGTCAAGACCAACATGAAAGCACCGGCAAACAGACAACTGTGGAGAATCAGACTAGGCAATTGGAAAGACACAAGAGAAAACCCATACTGCAGAGAGTGCCGAGAAAACAACACCATCGAACACTACTTACTAGTATGCGACAAGTACAATAGAGAGCGAGGGGACCTGAGAGATCACTTCGTCAAAACTGGGAACCCAATGACAATGATGGAGTGCCTGCACATAAACAGCAACCCGGAAACACAGCGACTGGTCAGACAGTTCCTATGCAGAACAGGGAAGACCGTATAACCTCCCTACACTGTATATATGTATATATGTGTTTGTTTGTATTTGTGCATATATATATCTATTTAAAAAAAAAAAAAACTGGCGGGGTGAATGGCAGGAAGGTGAGTTGGCTCTTCCGGTAGAGCACTTGAGCTGGGAGGACAGGGAGACCTGGTCATCTTGCTGCCACACCACACCCACACGCGATGAAGATAAACACCAAATCACAAACGTAAAGGAGTTCGGGCCGATGACCGGGGGGACAACTTGAGACTTGCATTTGAATGCTCTGCCCTTGCCTACATCGAGTCCTTATGAGGACTGGGCATGACCGGGACTAGCCCCGATGAGAATAACACAAGAAGCGACAAGCACGTAGCAGTGCTAACAGAGAAAAGAAGCCAACAAACGAGAGAATGCGGGCCCCAGTAGGCCCAACTAAGGACCGGTCTTACCAGGACCAGCACAAAACAAAACTATCCGACGAACAGAGCGGAACCAATAAAAGCAGTAGGAATTAGAACTATAGTATGTTCCGATTTGAATGCCTTCATTCACGATCAATTATTTTGAAAACTGTCTGTTGCATCGTTATGAAATTTTTCCAGCCGTCTTATATTTACCCCCACCCAAGGAATATGTCTTTGATAGGTCCAAAAACAACTTAAATCATCAAAAGCGGCGACATTCCTTTGATGTTTTGCTGAACAACTAGTGATTTCTCGCTAACAAAGTTATGTTTACAGTAATTGGAAACCTGCCAATTCAGATGACACACAAAGGCGTATCCGGATTCGTATGGGAGTGGGTGCAATGAAAGAAGTAGTTTACAGGGTCGGCTGCATTGCACCGGGTTTTTATCCCATATGGCTCAGTTTCTTTCCGCAGCGCGGAAAGCGTCGCACAAAGCACGAACTCCGTAGCTCCAGCGACGACCCTCGGGAGTCTCCGAAAAAATGCACTCGTGAAATGAAGGACGCGGCCCGGAATCGAACATACAACCTTCGGAGCCCGAGTCAGACGGCTTGACCACTTCACCACGGAGAATCCCGAGAGGGGTGCAATGTGTAATATTAGTAAAGACAGAGAATTTACAGAGGCACGGGGTAAATAATTTGTAAATTAACAGGAACGTAGAAGGACTATATTTCTTACCTTATTTTTCATTTCCTTCTTGTTTCTTCAGCTGATGCTGATGCTGTAATGTTTAGGGCCTGCAATTCGTCTAAATAGTTGGAGCAAAATATCCCAGTAAGTGTGTACGTAGATTAAGGTCTGCGATCTGCTCAGACCTTAATTTGTGTCGGACGATTCCAGTAGGTTGATGATTGCTCTCGGTTGCATAAAATTCAATCCATCCTTTCTCCAATAGTCCTCTTCCTCTTTCAACACATGGTCCTCACATTTTTTCCAATAACTTTTATCAATATTTAATAGGGCGGACAGACAGACAGACAGACAGACAGACAGGAAGGTAGGAATGTAGGCAGAAAGGTAGGTGGGTGGGTGGGTGGGTGGGTCGGTCGGTCGGTGGGTGGGTCGGTGGGTCGGTGGGTCGGTGGGTCGGTTGGTCGGCCGAATGGCCGGCCGGCCGGCCGGCCGGCAGGCAGGCAGGCAGACAGGAGATAGATAGATAGATAGATAGGTAGATAGATCGATAGAGAGAGAGATAGAGAGAGAGATAGAGAGATAGAGAGAGATAGAGAGATATAGAGAAAGATAGAGAGAGTGATAGAGAGAGATAAAGAGAGAAAGAGAGAGATAGAGAGATAGATAGAGAGAGATAGAGAGATAGAAAGAGAGATAGATTGAGATAGATAGATAGAGATAGATAGACAGATAGAGATAGATATAGATAGATAGATAGATAGATAGATAGATAGATATAGAGATAGATAGATATAGATAGATAGATAGATAGATAGATAGATATAGATAGATAGAGATAGATAGATAGATATAGATAGATAGATAGATAGATAGATAGATAGATAGATATAGATAGATAGATATAGATAGAAAGATAGATAGATCCCCGCCAGGAGCTGGGCAAAGCCAGGCCGAGTCAGCTAGTTTATTTATATAATCACGTTTCATGAAAGAACCCCCATTTGAGACACCTCTGAACAAACCAATTTAACTTCGCGCTGTTTGTGCCAAAACGAAACCCGCCAAATAATTTCGAAAAGAGCGCTGGTGTGTCTTGCTGAAGCTGTAATACTCTTAAGATGATGACATGAATGCGGGAGTGGTAAATTATATACCGCATATAAACAAACATTGAAATCTGCTGTACAATCTCCAGAACAAAATTTTATTTTGTTGGATGGACATAATGATAAGGTTATATGCTAAATCTCATCATTTTCCCTCAGTTGGTTACTGAGATATTGAATTTTATATTGAGGCAACAAACAAAAAAACACACTATAACAATCCACACAACTACGGCTCTCAACAATAACCACCACTGACGAAGCAGGTTAGACGAGACCGAATTTTGAATTTTGTGTGTTGAAAATTGTAATTGGAATTGGAATTTTGTGGGAAAGCATCATCATCATCATCATCATCATCATCATCATCATCATCATCATCATCATCATCATCATCATCATCATCATCATCATCATCATCATCATCATCATCATCATCATCATCATCATCATCATCATCATCATAGTCGTCATCATCATCATCTTCACCATCATCATCATCGTCATCATCATCATCTTCACCATCATCATCATTTCCACTTATTCCGTCAAGCGTTGTGGGAAGGAATAGTTGGCGCTCCAACGCCCGGTGGGTGGCACTGGATAGTGTCATTCTGTGTGGTTGCACAATGCATTTGATGCCGCAAATCCATTTTCTTCTCGGCGTCCTCTTCCTCTCGGATCAAATCTTCTTTGATTCAGGGCCAGTGCTGGTAGTTGATGATGTTGCAGTCTAACGAGATGACCAAACCATTGAAAGAATATGTCATAAACATTTTGGGGCTAGCCGGGGGTGGGGGGTGGGGTGGGGGGGGGGAGTGAGGGATTGACAAGCACAGATGCGCTTCGGTTCTCTCAGAGGACATCAGCGTGTGTGGATATGTACAGGTTGTAGAAACATACAGGCGGCTGTGCAGTCACTGGAACACTTGCCTGCCGTCTAGAGGGTATTAGGTTCGTGTTCGCACGGAAGCGGATTTCCCTCATTGACCTGGACTTTCAGGTCGATCAACCTAAAGTGATTATCAGGAAATGTTTTAGGAAGTAAAGGCTAGATCAGCTACATCACCCCACGAGTGTCGATGGATCTACGAATAAATATGAGTTTAGCACAATGTACCCAATGCGCTTTACTACGTGGAAAAGGGTCATCTTCTTGACTTTGCAACTACAAGCACAGTAGCCTGAAGGCCAGTATCAAAAGTCCATTACTAACTGACTTTACTGGCAAAACCATTGGGGTGCATTTTGATTACAGGTATAGTATTGTATTCCAGCTCGAAATGTGCGGTGTTAGAATCAAACTGATGTCATTTATTACAAGGAACCCGATAATGTTGTACTAAAATCATCTCTGAGTAGGAGGTCTGCATGACCGAATGGATAAGAACATTAGTTCTTAAACATCCGTTGTGGTGATTGTGAGGTAGCGGGTGTAACCCCTACACCGGTCAGTTGGACTAAAATGTTGACTTTTCGTATTTGATTTTGGGACGTAAATTACAAGTAGCTTAGAAGTCGGAGTGGGTTCGCCTGATGGTGAGGGACAATGGTAATAGGGAAAGCTAATCCACACTCAAACATCAGTCAAGTGCACTAGAAGTAGTAGCACGTGTATAGACTACGCTGGTGTTCAAAGCGAGAGAACCCAACAGTTCCAGGGAAGGTTAACCAGGTCAACAAACATCCGCAGAAGTCGGATGTGTCGCCCTAACGGCGCAAGAACGCAGCTCTGCTGTAAACAGTCAAAACGCAGTCACGTCCGAAAAAAAACCTCCGGATGACCGCAGAAGAACAAGGAGAAGAAGAAGAACCCAACAGTTTAAAACAGAATCTGGATAGTGGCTCTGACATCTGGCTTTAATCGTTCCTGGGAACATAGCTATGGATTTGTGAGGTTCTTTTTCTTGCGGCCATTATCCCCCACTCCCCTTCCCTATTGGGACATATGTCCTCAACCAAGTCACTCCACATCGTTTTATCCTCAGCTATCCCACATAATTCCCCACATCATATAAATGTCTCTCCATATTATTCATTTCTGACTCTGCTTCCCCTCTCCATGTGTTTTTGGGTCTTCCTCTATTTCTTTTGTTTTGTAGATTCCAGACAAAGGCCTTTCTAGTTATACTATTCTCAGGTTAAGTTAATAAGTAAGTCATAAGTGGCTGTAGAAAAATAACTAAATATGACAGCAACTTGAAACCAGTTTATTTTATACACACATTGTCCCTTTATTTCTCAACATAATTTCCACCAACATTGATGCATTTATCCCATTGTTTTATCAGTCCTCCCAAACAGGCTGCATAGAACTGCTTGCTTTGTTTTCATTTACCTGCCATCCCACAGAACTGTGTGACTTATCTATTGACTCGCTCTCGTAACTTCTTCTACCCAGCTATGCACCGCTTTACGGGATAAACATTTGTCAGCATAAACATTGAAAACGCACCTTGGCGGGAGACATTTAGCAAATGACGCCGAAGTTGAATGTGAAGTGAACACGTGGATTAGAAAACAGAGCACGCAGTTCCATGCAGCTGGTTTGGGAGGACTGATAAAACCATGGGATAAGTGCATTAATGTTGGTGGAAATTATGTTGAGAAATAAAGGGACAATGTATGCATAAAAATAAACTGGTTTCAAGTTGTTAACATAATTAGTTATTTTTCTACACCCATTGTGACTTACTTATTAACTTACCCTCGTATGTCTTATCCAGCGCCATCGTCTTTTCATCACCCTTTGCACCACTCGTATTGATCTCGTTCTCTCTGTGAGCTCCACACTAGTGTTTCTGCCATACAATTATAATGAGCAGATTGGCAGAGGCAAAGATTGAATTAGAATGCTTAATAGAAATTCTGACTTGTGTGGGGTTATAACCATATTGGGCCGTGAGAAAAGGAAGTGGCCAGCAGGTGCTACGGAAGTAGAGATTCATCAATTAATTCATGAATAATCGTCTCCTGGCGATATGATTATCTTTACTGATGGCTATGTGTTAAGAGGCAAAAAAGTGCCTGGGGAATCATAACAAAAGCAAATGGCCAATGTATGGTGAAGGTGAGATTGGTATATTTTACCACAACCTCAAGTATGAGAATAGAGGTCGAGGCTGTTACTGCAGCTTTCCGCTGGTTGGAGAACAAACTATATACGCATGTTGTGATTATAACTGATTCACAAAGCATGCTGTCAAAGATGAAGACTGCCATGTTTCATGCAGAATGGCTTGCATCGATTCAGAGGTCGCGGGTTGTGAGCATTCGCTGGATCTCATTCTCCAGGACACTGGTGTGGTTGGAAATGAAACGGGAAAGGCAGATTGGCGTGTGCTATTAAGTGGTGATTTAATGCAGATGTGGTGAAGGCCTTCTGGGAGCATGTGAATAATGCAGAAGAACAGATAGACTATCTTGGTCTAGAGCAGAGGTTCCCAAACCACGGACAGCGGGCTACGTGTGGCCCGCCAGCTGTCAGAAAGTGGCACGCGAGGCCTCGTATAGATAAGGGACTTTAGATACGTTTCCAACTCTGAAGACGCTTGTGGTGGAAAAGAAATGTGACTTGTTACAGTACAAAGTAAAAGTTGAAAGTCTTCTGGATATCTTTGAGTCGAGATTTCAAGAGTTCACTATAGAGAAGGATAATGTTTCCCTCTTCATGAATCCGTTCGCATTTCCTGATGCCAAGCTCTGTCAATTACAGCAAAACCTTCAGCACAGAGTAATTGATTTGAAATGCAATTCTGCACTGAGATGTAAATTTATGGAGCTGCCTGCTTCACCTTCGGCTGATCATATGATTTCATTCTGGCGACTATTTCCTGTCGAACAATTTGAACACTTTCGTTCATTCGTTCAGAGATTCATTTGTCGTTTTGGTTGGACTTACAGATGCGAGCAGACATTTTCCGCAATAATCGTTATTTACAAAAAACAAGCAACGTTCCAGACTCACCGACAGTAACCTAGCTGCGTTTATGACTTTGGGCACGACAGATTTGTGCCCAGACTTGATAAACTGGCATCTGAACTTAAGTAACTCGTTGCGAAGAACAGTTAAAATTATAAATTAATAACATTAATAGCGATTTTCGAAACTCATTTAAAATTTATTGTTAAATGAACTTTTGATTTTAAACTAAAAAATGACCGCAGTGTAGTACTGACACTGACTGCCTTTAAAGATTTAGAATTTTGTTGACGAAAGTTAAGAAAGGTAAGAATGATATTGCACGACTTTTATAATTTTATAATGTTGTGACCCGCGTAACTGCCGAAAATAGTAGATATGGCCCTCTGCTTGAAAAGCTTGCGAACTACTGGTCTAGAGAGAATGCAGCAGCAAGGGGTACTCAGATCATCTGGTCGACTGTCGTCACTCAGAGGTGAGGAAAGAGGGAGATATAATCAGACTGCAACAGGCACCATAAGTACAGGAACTCTTTGCTGGCTGTTGAAGATGTGGACTGAGCGCTTATGGGAATGCTCCAAAGACAATGCTATCGATTCTTGACTCAACTCAACTAAACGCAACTCATACAATTGTATTCCTTCTTTTTGCGCAGGCACCAATTAGTGAATGCGTGTAGTTAATTTGTAAACGCTGTATTCGTGGTGGATGAAGTTGAAGAGCAGCCAACAGATAGCTGTAGGTTATGGTCTCCAGCTTCACGACGGTAGGCAGAGGATCTCTTTTGTGTGTGGCCACTGCTAGGAAGGAAAGCAATGACAAACTACCTTCTTTAGAGATGCCAAAAATATCATGTACTGCAGTCTCATCGATAATCAGAAAACCAATGAACAAGTCCTTCAAGAAACACATGAAGATCGTAAACTGATTAGAGACATTAGTCGTAGACAGTCAAAATTGTTCGGGCATGTTATAAGAAGAACTGACTTGGAGAATTGGTGACAACTGGCAAGATCGAAGGGAAAACACCAAGGGGAAGACCGAGAAGTAAATACCTGGATGACTTGGCCACGTGGCATTGTCGAGACAGGAACACGGAGCTGATCCACGACTCTGGTGATCGAGTGAGATGGCAAAACATGACCTCCCACGCTTATCGTCATGGCACATGATGGATGGATGTTTCTGATCCATACAATAGTACTGCTTTAATCGACTATTCTAAGTTTGGTGCTAAGCTTAGTGCTAAGTTTGGTGCTACGTTTGGTGCTACATTTTATTTTGTTTGACTTCATCACGCTTCAAAGTGAAGAGCGACTGGCCGAGTGATTAGAATGCTGGATTCTGTCGCGGGAATTCTTGGAGTTGTCTATCGATGAAAGACTGTCGCGCCATTCGTTTACAGGCGGCCGCCATCCTTTGATGTTGGGGACAGACTGTCCTGATGAAAGTCGGCAAGATCTTTTGTTGTGGGGAAAAGATTCTCCAGATCACAGGCCGGCAAAACATTTTGGAGTACCGGGAACAATTCCCCAGATTAAAGCAGGACAGCCGGCCAGTTGTTTACATCGAGTCGAAAAAGAAGAGAAAAAAATAGCTTCTCGACGCCTAGTGTCTAGTCAGATTTGTGACGTCATTCAGACACAGTATTAAAACAGTATGGATAAACAACTTTGTCGGGAGTCGACCAAATGTTGTGAGGCAACAAGGACGTGTGTGATGTTCCTGGTTTGATTATGGAGAGAGACTACAGTGTCTTATGTTGATTTACATCGGCGGACATTTATCCACTGTGTGATTTAGTAGTCTCGATTTCAATCAGGAATAAATATATGGTATTTAATTAAATAGACCCAAATTAGAGGATTCTTAGGAATCGAGTGTAGTAATGTGCGTTATGAGAACGTATTATAGGAGCGTCGGCAACAGTAGGCTATCGCGTTGCTTAAACTAGCTAGTGTGAGATATCAATTAACTCAGTGAGTTAAGAACAAGGTGGAGGGATGATGTTCGGGGAGATTGAGGATAGTTGGGGGGATAAAGGAAATGTAAAATGGTAGGATCTTCTAGTAGGGTATCTACTGGGTTTCTGAACTTTTCCTTTGGTCTTTCCTTGTCTTACCATCACTCAGACCGATGTGATGAGCTCCTCTGCCTTATGCCAGAGTTTAGCTCTCTGTTATATATCTGAGTGCGGCCGTCGGCCTACACTCCCCAATAAAGGTCGGAATCGGGTTTCTCTCACCAGGTGTGTTCTCTCTTCAACAGGTTCCACTATGTTTTCCAAAAAGCTAGCAGAAAAGTCATAGAAGAAGATTATGGCTCGATAATTGAAGGCAGGTTTTACTCAGCGGCCTTTGCACTGGGCCCATAACCAAGAGGGTCTGCAAGAACCTGGCCTCTGCTGAGCGGGAACCGATGATCATCTAAGATTGATTCCTCAGTGGTAGTTCTCATCATAGTAGAGTGAAGATACTTACAATACCACCAGTATCAGGAACAATAGTAGTTATATAGAGAAATTGAAATTAATTTGTCATTTTGTTAGAAGCTAGAGTTGTGTAGTATGTTTTGGAAAAGAATGAGAGGGGGCATGGTCCAGTGGTAAGAGAGAGAGAGAGAGAGAGAGAGAGAGAGAGAGAGAGAGAGAGAGAGAGAGAGAGAGAGAGAGAGAGAGAGAGAGAGACAGAGAAAGATCCAAGGACTGATGGGGTGTTGTGGACAGAAATCCCCAAGATCCTCAAGATAATGATATGGGGTTAAAAGAATGTGGGTATTGATTTCCCTCACCCCAGGGACGACACTTATTACGACAGATTCTCATTCGGGAGACCCGGGTTCGAATCATCGGTAAGGTGTTGAGTTTTTTTTTTTTCTGTCGGGGGTAAAAAGAAAACTCTAACCTGCACACTTCGCGGCGACTGCACTAGCCAGGCGGCCTTAATTCATCAGGCTCAAGACCACCCTTCCGTACACCGCAAGGTACTATATATTGGCAGTAAATGACAGTTATTTTGTGACATTTCATAGTGTTATAAAATATCTTCTTGCCTTTAGTATTATAATTTTAATCCCCCGTGTGTTGCCGGGGCCCATAAGGGAAGCAAAGAATAGCAACACTGTAGCCTACCACGCATGTTGTAAAAGGCGACTAAGGAGGTTTTATGTTTCCGTCGCCCTGCTACTGAGTGAGTGCGTGGCGCAACACTGTGAGCTGTGAGTTTCGTGTGAAATGCTTTTGAATATGCCCGAGGTTTTTTGTAACGTGACTGCATGTTCGGAGCAATGGCAGATAGCTATGTCCCATAGTGACCGGTTTTTGCCTTATGCAGAAATGCGTGGCTGCTGGGCTTCTGGTTGACTGCCACTACCATCGACGATGAACTGTATTTCGTGGACTGTGTGGGTGAACATCTAGGAAACATCCAGATGGGAAAATTACTGCCGATTCCATCTGAAATGAACTGGGTATTTTGTGGGGGGCTATTGTGGTGACATTCTGGCGGCAGCATTATGCACAGTGTATCTGTGCGGGCTGTTGTTTGTCGAGATTCCTGTCTTTTCCACTTTTCACATTGGGCAGTGGGGAGCGTTTTGTGTGATATTCACTGGCACAGGAACGGAGCATAATGGGGACGACCCGTTGCTGTGAAGTTGGAACTACGACTGACTAACTAACTAACATTATAATTTTAGTATCTTTTTCCGTTCCCCCCATATTTGTGTACTTTACTACCTCGATAGCAGAAGTACAAAGAGCATTACATTTGTGCAGACGTGATTGCACGGAGGATTAGGTGGCCATTCTCTCTCTCTCTCTCTCTCTCTCTCTCTCTCTCTCTCTCTCTCTCTCTCTCTCTCTCTCTCTCTCTCTCTCTCTCTCTCTCTCTCTCTCTCTCTCTCTCTTTCTCTCTCTCTCCCCCTCCCCCCATAGCATTCGTCTCAATGTGCTTATGTCATGGTCGCCTTCACGCCCAACCATGAAACAACGCCGGCGTTTAGTAACAAGATGTTGTATAGTCTGTCCCGAAAAGAATGCCGTCATTCACGATCAATTATTTTGAAAACTGTCTGTTGCATCGTTATGAAATTTTTCCTGCCATCTTATATTAACCCCCACCCAAGGAATATGTCTTTAATAGGTCCAAAAGCAACTTAAATCATCGAACGCGGCGACATTTCTTTGATGTTTTGCTAAAAAACTAGTGATTTCTCGCTCATAAACTTAATTTTACAGTAATGAAAGCCCCGCCAATTCACATGACGATACAAGGCGTATCCGGATTCGTATGGGAGTGGGTGCAATAAAAGGAGTAGCTCAAAAATCGACAGGATCGGCTGCATTTCACCGGGTTTTTATCCATATGGCTCAGTTTCTTTCCGCAGCGCGGAAAGCGTCGCATAAAGCACGAACTCCGTAGCTCCAGCGACGACCCTCGGGAGTCTCCGAAAAAATGCACTCTTGAAATGAAGGACGCGGCCCGGAATCGAACATACAATCTTCGGATCCCGAGTCAGACGGCTTGACCACTTCACCACGGAGAATCCCGAGAGGGGTGCAATGTGTAATATTAGTAAAGACAGAATTTACAGAGGCATGGGGTAAATAATTTGTAAATTGACAGGAAAGTAGAAGGAATATATTTCTTACTTTATTTTTCATTTCCTTCTTGTTTCTTCAGCTGCTGGTTAATAATGTGTACACAAGTATTCATGTTGACTTTTTATATTGAGTTCGTGATAGCTTCCAAGTAGCTGTGCGTTAATGTGCGTATGGAGTGACCAGAAATGATACAGCAATTTAGTCATCATGTTTCCATTTTTAAGGATCTGTTCAGCTGTCTGTGTAGTTTGTTCACACATACACATGGGTGACAGACCCGCTTTGAGTCTTCGTGAAAAATTGTCTATTCTGCTGTTTACCGTTCAGAGACGGAACATGATTACCTGTTTGGACTATGAAAATAGTTGTTAGTGTCTCTGTAGTGGGCTTTCTTCTTAACGACCAAGATGTTCGTCCTCTTTTCATTGAAGTTTATAGATTGATTCGTATGCACTTATGTTGTCCCTTAATTTGACAACGTGTTTGCTCTCACGTTTCTTGTTATGCCACAATATGTCAGTTTCCACCGCAATATTACTCTTCTGTTGGTATTCAATGCGTTTAGTGTGTGTGGTTTTTGTTTCTTCAATACAGTTGTTTGTCACCGATGAGGGCTTTCGGAATTGAAAATTCATCACTGTGGAATACAAACTGTTGCCATTGACATTATGCTGATGCTGTAATGTTTAGGGCCTGCAATTCGTCTGAATAGTTGGAGCAAAATATCCCAGTAAGTGTGTACGTAGATTAAGGTCTGCGATCTGCTCAGACCTTAATCTGTGTCGGACGATTCCAGTAGGTTGATGATTGCTCTCGGTTGCATAAAATTCAATCCATCCTTTCTCCAATAGTCCTCATCCTCTTTCAACACATGGCTCTTTCACATTGTTTCCAGTAACTTTTATCAATATTTAATAGCGCGGACTGGGTTAGTATCCTGACGTCAGACAATATGAATATAGTATTGTCATCTGTCACCTGTCCTTTAATTTTAGCCAACACAAGTTCTATAAGGGTTAAATGAGAATGATACGGCGGAAGTCTCAAGCACCTATGGCCATGCTCTTCTATCAACTTGTCGATTTGACATTCCTTGCTTTTTTGCGCCTGTTTTACAATGGACAACAACTGTAGCTTGAAATATGTTTCTGGAAATAGTATATTTTCCCTTCGGAGCCATATCTTTATTGCTTCCTTTGTGCTCGATGTCGTAGGTATTTTGTGTTCTTGGGCAACAACATTGTGATATGATGCACTGTCCATGATTAGACAAGACGGTCTATCAAGGGATGCAAGTACTGTATTCTCGAGCCAATCTCTAAATAACATTACCATTCACCTCATTATGATAATCCCTATTGTCTGTATGCTTTGATACGAACACGAGCCCTGTATTCTGTAGTAAGCCATTATGAGTACTACCAGCATATGCTATGACCAAACACTGTCCTTTACTACTGGGCACACTCAGCTTTATCTTTCCATCCATTGATTGCCATTCCTTTTCACTTGTGTGGTGCGCATTGATCCACGTCTCATCCAAATACACTATGTCATAATTTTCTTTGCGCATTTCCCTTATTTCACGTAGGTATCTGCTTCTCATGGCTCCTAAATGCGGTTGCTCGCAAAGGATATTTCTACCTCCCTTGTACTTTCTAAAAGTGAAGCCTAATGTCCTTATAATTTTCCACAAAGTTGTTTTGGATAGCTCTATGTTATTGTTCTTTCTCATCAAAACCCTCAGTTTTCTTACAGTCACTGTTTCTTTGGCATCCATCATATTTATAATAACTCGCCTGATGACACCCTTGTCAAAGCTGTCTACAATTGCCTTTCTACCTACCGTTTGCTTATAGCGTGTTGGTTTCATTCCAGATTCTTGCACCCATCGACGAAATGATCGTTTACTCAAACCCAAAGCATGCACTGGTCTTTTTTCGGGATTTGTATCAGCATGAAACAGTTTCCTGCGATCAGCTTCTTGACAAAAATATGTGTACAACTTCATAGCGATGATTTGAAGTGTACACAATTTCACTATTAATCCCATTGAACAATATTCACACATTCAAATATTAGCTATTAATATTATATTAATGGTAAGATGTATTTATATATTTATTTATATAATCACGTTTCATGAAAGAACCCACATCGGTGACACCTCTGAAAAATCCCATATAAATGCGCGCAGTTTGTGCCAAAACGAAAACCGTGAGACAATTCTTAAAAAAAGCGCGGATGTGTCTTGGTGAAGCTGTAATTATTTTAAAATGATGGACTTAATCTCGGAGCCGTAAATTATATACCGCATATAAACAAACATTGAAATCTGCTGTAAAATATCCAGAACAAATTTATTTTGTTGGGTTGACATAATGATAAGGTTATATACTAAATCTCATCATTTTCATTCACTTGGTTACTGAGATATTGAATTTTATATTGGGGCCAAAAAAAGTAAACTAACGTACTGTAACTAAATCAGATGACCTTAAATGTAAACTATAAAAGGTCATCCGACCAGACCACGCGTTAAAAATTTACTGCGCTCCTATAAACGTTTGGACACAACTGTGTATTTTAACGAATTGTAAACTAGCAACGTTCACCTTTTACTTTAATTAACACAAAAGCATGTAACTTTATAATATTTACAATAATTGAACTGACAATGATTGTATGTGTAATATATTCATTCTTACCAAACGACTTGAGATCACAAGAATCTAGGTTAAATAATGACTTTAGGTTTATATTTCCTTTGTTCCACTACACCAGTGGTTCTCAACCGGTGGGGAATTCCCCCCCCCCCCCCCCCGGGGGAATTTTAGGGTTTCCAGGGGGGGGGGGGATGAAGAGACCATTTCAAGATCGCGTTAATACAAGAACCGATTACTTGATATTATTTTTCCCTTCATACTTTACAGTTAAGTATGTCTCATTCTTCTAAAATTCATTTTATAAAGTCAGTAGACCCGCAAATCATGTTTTATGTGGATGTCTAGACTTGTTTTAGTATGTCTATTAAATTTACCTTACATTTTTACGTATACTGTATATGGGGGGGGGGGGGGAGTTTTAGATAGGAAATATGAAAGGGGAGGGGGAATGACGTTCTGAAAATAAGATGAAGGGGGGGGGGGGCAGGGCCAAATTTTTGATAGGAAGGGGGGGGGGGTGACGTTCTGAAAATATGGTGAAGGGGGGCACGGGACAAAAAAGGTTGAGAACCACTGCACTACACTTTAGGAGACATGTTTGTGTTTTAATAAATAGTGAAGTACAACGTAATCTATTATTTTAATTAATAAATAAATATGCAACTTTATAGAGGGTTACAAAAATCGCAGAGACATTTTGAAATATATTAATTACTACCATATGGTATGAGTTCACAAGTAACTATGTCGTAGAAAAAGTTAGATTGCGGTCAAAATTCTTCAGCGGTCAAATTGTTTATTTCTTTACATTTTTCGATCATGAAGGGGTTTAAGGTCAGGAGGCTCGACCTTCATTGTAAGGGCTGATTCCATGTTTTGGCCTTTTTCCGCAGAACGTCAGAGACTACAATGCCCTTGTGAACCAAATGACGAAGTCTAAAGATGAGACCATGGGCTTCGGAGCTCGAGGCAGGCGGAGGGGCCACTCTGCATGAAGATCCTCTCATCGTTTAACTCTTTTAATTCATCGTAGAGTGAAAACTAGCCGCGGTAGCAAGGTGGCTAGACGCTCGCATCCCGGAGCGGTGCTGACGGGTTTAGCCCGCATCGATTTGGAATCGGATTTTTATAATTGACATGGGCTCCCAGGTCGACCCAGCTTAACATCGGTGCCAGAAAATGTCTCGGAAGGTAAAAGCGACCGGTGTGATTCTGAACGTCATCACCCACCCATTGCCGATGTTTGTTTTGTTTTTGTTTTGCATATGCTTTTTACAGGATATCGCTGCCAACACCAACATTTTACTGCAGTTGTTGATGTCTTGGCAAGTTTACGTTCAATAGTTTCTCATTGCCTTCTGAACGACCGGCTACCATACCAATTCGTGTAAACCCAGTGCAATGCAGTCTGCTGCCAAATCGGTCGCCGTTGTGTTTCGAACGCGGGTAAGCGGGCTTACGAATCATTGCTAGCATGGTTCTAGCACTATATACCCAAATGCGTCTTAAAGCGTGTAAAAGTCGACTTCATTGCACCGGGTTTTATCTCATAAGGCACAGTCTCTTTCTGCAAAGCGCAAAGCGTTGCACAAAGCACGAACTCCGTAGCTCTAGCGACGACCCTCAGGAGTCTTTAAAAAACTGCACTCGTAAACCGAAGGGCGCGGGCCTGCATCGAACCCATAACTTTCGGAGCTCGAGTCAGACGGCTTGACCACTTTGCCACAGAGACTCTCTAAGTTTGCTTTAGTGTAAACGGACAGCTTATGTGGTAGTGCCAAAGGAGTTAAGCAGTCTGGATCGCGCACTGAAGGTCTCTGGTTGCTACCCGTGACTGTGTGGTTCAGACCCCGTGGGAAGGTTCTGGCAACTCTGAGTAGGGGAAGGAGGGGGAGGAGGGTCATCGCTGGGGCTACAGAGTTCGTACTTTATGCGATGCTCCCGGCAGGCGGCTTACCGCTCTGATGGGATAAAACCCGATTCAATAAGTCGACCCTCTCGACTTTAGTACTGGCAAATGTAGATGACATAATTCAGTTTATCATATACCGACCCAGTTGTGTGGGCAAACATAACAGTAGTTTATAAAAAAAACACAATGTTCATTTGAAATTACGAGAGATAACCTGATGAAACAACAATGATTTAAGGGCAATAGATTGCTGGGAAGGAAAATGGCTAGGGCGACGCCCAATTAGTTCTCAAACATAAATGGTCATGGGCAATTTCTTTGTTCATTGTCTAACTATTGAATTAGGTGCACAGTCTTTACAGAACATTTACAGCATTTTTGTTTGGCTGGTTTTAATTTACTATGCAATGTTAATTGTTATTAGGCTTCCATTGCCCTCTGAGCGGCCAACGTCTTGCATCATCTATATTAACATTTCGAAACCTCGGCTCGGTTATAAAAAGTAACAACGTTCCCACAAAGCGCGTCATTCTGACAATCATCGACTTGGTATGTTAATTGTATATCCTATACAGTATGTCTCAATCAATTCAAACAGTTTTTGGCTGTTTGTGATTTCTTGGTATGTTTACGTTCAGCTGTTTGTCATTGCTTTCTGAACGACCGGCACTCATACCGTTTTATTAAAACCAACGCAAAGTGGTCTGCTGTCAAATCACCCGCAGCTGTGTTTCGAACGCGGTATGCCGGATTACTATCTGCGTCCGTAAACAGCTTCCTAAATGAGTGTCGGTCTCAATAAGTAGGGAGTAGTAAAACTGGGCGTCTCACCATCCGCTAAGCCACTGGCGGGTTATGTCTAACTTTCCCTTTACATTATTAATAGAGGTGAACTTTGACAACAAGAGGTGTGACATGTCAGAATGGCTGGACATTTGCAGTCATATAACCATAATGCAAGCGGACATGTCAATTTCATATTTGGTGCTGAAATATCTTGGATATAGAAAAGAACAAATGCATCCATACAACAAGATTTGAATACTGAAGAAGGTTGGCTACTAACGACGATGAAATAAAGAAAATTGAAATATTTTGGTCACTTGAATCGTCATGAAAGTTTGGAGAGAACAATAATGGAGGGGTATATACCCGGGAAGAGAGGAAGAGGAAGGCAAAAGAGAAGATGTGTGCAGGGTGTGGCAGATGGGTGTATCGGACGCAGGATGTCTTGCTTATGACCGAGACGTTTTCCGGAAGGTTGTTGTGGAAGTTGTTATGAAAAGGACATGCTACTGAATGAATGAACGAATATTTAAATGAATCAACCTATTGCCTCAAAATTTCATAATTTCTTTCCCCACCATCTTAGTGGTATACAACAGAGGTGTTGTAAGTCCTTTACATGTCTATTTTACATTCAGTAGGTTACCATTAACCAGCGTCTGTGGCTTATGATACGCGTAGTTTCACAATTCCCCGACATAAAGAGACGAGAGGTTGAAATCAAACGCGGAATATTTGGAAGTAGATATTACTTTGCTTTGATTAAATGACATGAGGCGTCGGCGGTTCAGAAAGCAATGGTAAACTACTGAACAAGATTTTGCCTGGTAAATCTCAAACAGCCAATAAATGCTTGGGTTGATTGCAACGTCCTGTAAAGGAAATGCAAAGAGCCGATAGCAAGAGCAAACAAGAAGAGGAAACAAGTGCAAAGAACATCAGTAAACAATATCATCAAAGACAACAAACAGTAACAACAATAGCGACATAAACAACAACAACAACAACAAAAAACAATAAACAATAGCAAGCAAAAACAAAGTCAACTAAGAACAGCAATAAACAATAACAAACTACAACAACACGATGAGACAACAACAATAATAATAACAACAACAATAACAATAAGAGCAAACGGCAAAGAAAATAAGCAAACACTAACAGGCAACAATATCAAACAACGTAACAAATAACAAATATAACAACAACTGAAAAGAACAACAATGAACAAAAATAAACAACTAAAATATTTATAAAAAAAAACAAATAAGAAGAGCAAATCATCAGCAAACGACAATAACGATTAACAACATTGGCAAACAACAATATCAAACAACAACAGCAAACAACAGCAACGTCAAATAAGAACATCAAACACCAATTGCAAACAATAACAGCAAACAAAATAAACAACGGTAAACAACAACGTCAAAAACAAAACAAAACAGACAACATAAAATAATAACAGAAAATAACAACAGCAAATATCACAGCAATCAACAATGGCAAACAACAACAGTAAATGTCAACAGTAAACAATAACAGCAAATAACATTGGCACACACAAAAATGAGTTAACAACAACAACTTTATTAAACAGCAACAAAAACGGCAAACATCAACAGCAAACATCAATAGTAAACAATAACAGCAAATAATATTGGACAAAACAAAATCAGTAAACAACAACAACTTCATTAAACATCAATAAAAACGGAGAACAAGAACAACACACAATAAAAAACAAAATCAACAAACAAATACACCAAATATCATCATTAAACAGCATCAACAAACAACAACAGTATTACAGCAAAAATCAACAACATAAAACCTCAAACAAGATTGGCAAATAGCAACGGCAAACTACGGCAAACAATAATTATAACTGTAATAATAATAATAACAACAGCAGCAGCAACATCAGCTGCTGCGGCAACTGAAACCACAATGGCAGACAACAGCATCATGTAACAACAAATACGAAAAACAAACAACAAAGCCTAATAACAACAGCAAACAACAATACAATACAACAACAGCAAACAACTTCAGTAAACAACAACTAAATACAAGAACAGCATGGAACAACAGCAATCAACATTAATGTAAAGAAAAACAACAGCAACAAACAGCAGTTCTTCTTTCACTCTTTAATCCCCTATTGGAGTATTGGCTCTGAACCAGCCAACTTGAAACCGCACAATGCTTAGGCCTATCTATCCCACGCAGATCCGCCAATGTCCTCCACATATTATTCTTCTTTTCTGTCTCTACTTCTATTATCCTTGTATTTTTGGGTCTTCGTTTTGCCTTATGGATTCCAGAAAAAAACTCCTTTCTAGTTATACTACTATAAGATTTCCTCAACGTTATGTCTTATCTGGAATTAGCGGCTGTTGTTTAATTCTTGGTTTAATGATATTTATCACGTTCTCTTTACGAACTCCACGGTGTCTCTGTCACACCACTTTAGTTCTTCTATTTTACACAGGGATTGATAAATGACTCTTTCTAGTTTATTTACAATCGTCTTGGTCTTTCTCCGCGTTTTTGGCCCATACAGTAGCACGGATTTAACGTTAGAACTGCATATTCTAAGTTTAGTGCTAAGTCTTGACTCCCGCAAAATCAGATGTTACCAAATGCAGATTTATTGCAATCATGTTCAGATCCAAGTAGACTGCCATCTTTAAATATATCAAGGCATCTCTCGCGGGACCGTTGAGACTTACCCCTAAGACACACTGATTGGTAAATTAACTTTATAATATTTTCAAGTCAGTTCTGAGATGATAAGATTTCTTGTAATTTTAGCCAGCGAATATTTTTGATGAGGGAGTAATAGAGACAGGGAGATAAAAAGAGAAACAGAGACAGAGGTAAAGAGAGAAAAAGGGATGGAGAGTGGGAGATACTAAGAGGAAAATGAGATGTACACAGTAGAGGCGAGCAGAGAAGTGAGTAGACAGAAGGAGGGGAGGGGAGGAGATCTTGGGGGAATGAGGAAAGGACAACAGAGGACACAAGTGGGTAGAGAGAGTCAGGAGAAGTGTATGGGCATAAGGAAATAGGGAAATAGATAGAACATATTGAAAAACAGATGCTAGAAGCAAAAAGACAGACATATAGACAGGTAGACAGGCAGACAGAAAAGACAGACAGACAGGCAGGCAGGCAGGCAGATAGATAGATAGATAGATAGATAGATAGATAGATAGATAGATAGATAGATAGATAGATAGATAGATAGATAGATAGAAAAATTGAATTGAATTGAATTGAACTTTATTTTAAAAGGGTTACAATTTGGGCACGTAGGCCCGTCTTACATTCGGCCCTTCCAATCACTCATCTTTCGTTCATCAACAGTGCATGATACATTCACGTAGGAATAAAAACATTGTCAAATGAATGTGGTAAGCATAAACAATGCATATTATC
>JACEFZ010001151.1:715000-725000 GCA_014155875.1 Cepaea nemoralis | reverse complement strand
TTATAGAAGTCTAAAATACAAATGTACAAATTTACAACAAACACGAACGTCGACAACACAAGAACACCTAAATACAAACATTAGAAACAGGCAATCATCGTTTTTGGCCACGTTATGAGAAGACAAAAGCTGGAAAATGTTGTGACAACCGGAAAGATTTGCTGAAAGAGAGATAGAGAAAGACAGCTAGGGAAGTTTCTTGGCAGTCTTGTGTCATGGCACGGAAGGGAGTCAACACACGAATGGATTCATGACGTCGGAGGTCGTAATTTCTGGAGAGGCATGATTGCACACGCCAGCTGGGAAGGCACTGGGTGATGATGATGATAATACAGATAAGATGGGTGCCACTGTAGCGCTGTGGCTACCACACTTACCTCCGCTCCCAGGTCCACATATGTCTGAAACGGGGATCGTTTTCATTTATTTATGTCAAACACAGGATAAAATAGGTGCCATGACATTTTTTTTTTGGGGGGGGGGGGGGTGGTGGTAATAGAGGCAGCCGATGTGACATTAAACATATCACGAGTAGTTTTCCTTCCTACCTGTGTCCCTCACCATCCGGCGAACCCACTCCGACTTCAGAGGTGCTTGTAATTTACGTCTCCAAGTCAAGGACGAGAAATCAACATTTTAGTTCAACTGACTAGTGCAGGAGATGAACCTCGCCCCCCCCCCCCCCCCCCCTGGCATCAGCACACCGGTTGCTTAAGAAAGAGCAATCTTATCCATTCGGCCATGCCGACTTTCACATCATCTATTGAGTGCCGACTGGTTAAAAATAGTTGGTCAGAAATATACCCCAAGAAACCACAATAGGAGTGCTTAATTTCACTTTCTATATACGAGTAAATGGGTATATTCTTAATTAAGTTAATCGCTACAGTTATCTCGGAACAGTCATAACATGAGATAGGAGATGCCTTGAAGAGATTAGAACAGGAATTGCCATTGCGAAGGTAGCCTTTTGCAAGATGGAAAACATAGTGGCCAATAAAATGATATCGATTGAAACGAGAAAAAGTGTTGAAGTGCTACATAGAACCTGTACTTTTGTATGGATGTGAAGCGTGGACAATGAGCAGTCAAGCTGAAAAACATCTGATGGCTGCGGAAATGTGGTTTCTGAGGAAAATGCAAAGAATACCATGGACAGACAGAAAAACCAATGAACAAGTCCTTCAAGCAACAAATGAAGATCGTAAACTGATTAGAGTCATTAGATGTAGACAGTTAAAAATTTTTGGGCATGTTATGAGAAGAAATGAATTGGAGAGCTTGGTGACAACTGGTAAGATCGAAGGGAAGAGACCAAGGGGAAGACCGATAAGTAAACACCTGGATGGCTTAGCCACGTGGCATGGTCGAGACAGGAACACGGAGCTGATCCACAACTCTGGTGATCGAGTGAGATGGCAGAACATGACCGCCCAGGCTTATCGGCATGGCACATGATGGATGGATGGAGAAAGTTTTACTATGCGGTTTCCGTTTTGTTTACTGTGTATTAATCCCGTATACTCTCGTGAATAACGTGACGTTGTGCGAGAACCAGTAGCGGTTCTCTCCGCGTCGGTAACTTACGGGGTATGTGAGCCGGTCGCTCAGAAAGCAATGGCAAACTACTGAGCGTAATCTTGCCAAGAGATCAACAATCAGCTGAAAGATGCTGATATTGACAGCGATGACCTTTAAAGGATATGCAAAACATTTATTTATTTATAGCATCGGTGGTAGGTCAAATGGGAATACCCGTGGAATGAGATAGTTTGGAGATATCTGCTGACGTAATCTTCGGATCCGTAACTTACCAATGATATCACTTTTAGTGACACATATTTGGATTTACATCTAAAAGCAGGGACTGGAGAAGACACAGATTATGAATATCAGGGTGACGGGGTGACTGGAGTTGGTTCAACACGTTTTTGAGTCAGGGGAACGGGGTGGCTATATATGGTTATATAGGGGGGTACGGGGTGTCAGGCATTGGTAGCACCTTCGGTAAGGATGACTCTCATGTCCTTTTCAGGACCCATCCCCACGGGTCCAAGCCTGACACCCAGCTCACGCTTGTGGCTCCTAGTAGCTGTCAGCATGCGACAGCGGCCATCCCCCGGGCAACAGCTGTGAGAGGCTGGCTAAACCAGGCGTGGGTAGCCGATTTGGTGTCAAACCAAGCGGTGAACTAGGGTATGCCTACCCAGCATGTGAAAACAGAATCCTGCAGACTGCGCGGAAGAAATCACTCCTGATTCAACGGGCAAGACGGCGTTTACCTACAAAGCGTTGTGGAACGTAATGAGCACGGCAAGGCACGTATAGCGCCCTGGTCATCCACTGCACCTGTATTCGTCTCCACTCGTCTTGACTTGTCTTGCCACCGGATTCAGATGGACTCAGGCGAGAGAGTGAGGTCGACGAATTGCGCAACTCTTCCTCATTTTAATCCAATTCATCGTGCAAGTCATTCTTCATCCAACGTCATATACCCTCGATCGAAAAACTGGCACCTCATTGACTATGTCATTGTCAGGAGGAGTAACAGACAAGACATTCGGGTGACAAAATCCATGTGTGGTACCGAATGTTGGACAGACCAACGTCTCATTATCTCGAAAATAAACATACACATCAAACCACCACGGCGTCCTCAAAGGGTGAAAATGCAAAAAAAAAAAAAAAAAAAATAACAAAACAAAACTAAATGTCACCCGCCTAAACAGCAAGAAAATGCAGCTGTCGTTTGAAAATATGCTGGAAGACCGCCTCAAGCCTAATGCTGCAACTAAACAGGATACAGAAACAGAGTGGAGAGCCCTAAACTAAAGGACATAATTTACAACACTGCTATGGAAATCCTGGGTCCAACCCCCCGAAAGCATAAAGACTGGTTTGATGAAAATTCCGAAGACATCAACCAAATTGCTGGCCGAGAAACATCTTCTCCTCAAGGCACATTTGAATGACCCGAAGTCAACATAAAAAAATATGCCTTCAAGAACATTCAGAGAGTAGCAGCAGAAACTTCGGTACATGCGGGACTCCTGGCTGAGCAGCAAAGCTGACGAAATTCAAGGCTTTGCTGACAGACATGATATGAAAAACTTCTACGACTCACTGAAAGCGCTCTATGGTCCTACATCATCAAGCACAGTTCCCCTCCTCAGTGCAGATGGGGTAACATTGGTCACCAATAAAAAAGAAATCCTTCAGCGCTGGGCAGAACATTTCAGCAACATCTTAAATGCAACTTCCTTCTTTGATGACGAAACCTCAAGTTCCCATCAATGATACACTTGATGACCTGCCAACCATAGTGGAAGTAAATAAAGCCATCCAGCAACTCTCCAGCGGCAAGGCACCTGGTCCGGACTCCATCCCAGCAGAGATATACAAGGCAGGTGGGCCGGTCCTAACAACAGAGAAGCTTCACCAAGTCTTTACAAACATATGGGTGAACGAGACCATGCCACAAGATTTCAAGGACGCGTCAATAGTCCACCTTTACAAACGAAAAGGAAACCGCCAATCCTGTGACAACCACCGAGGCATATCCTTGCTTTCAATTGCAGGGAAGATACTCGCCAGAATTCTTCTCAATCGCCTCACGGTCCATCTCGATCAAGGTCTTCTTCCTGAGAGTCAATGTGGCTTCAGAAAAGAGCGTGGAACTGTTGATATGATTTTTGCTGCAAGGCAGCTGCAAGAGAAATGTCAGGAACAGAACTGCGAAATGTTCTCCACTTTCATTGACCTTACCAAGGCTTTTGATACAGTCAGCAGAGAAGGACTGTGGAAGATTATGGCAAAATATGGCTGTCCACGAAAGTTTGTCCAAATAGTGCTGCTATTTCATGATGGCATGCAGGCAAGAGTACAGGAAAATGGTGAACTGTCTGAGCCCTTTCCTGTCACCAATGGAGTGAAGCAAGGATGTGTCCTGGCACCAACACTGTTCAGCCTCATGTTTTCAGCTATGTTGACGAATGCCTTCGAGAACAACGACATTGGAATAGACATCAACTACCGCATGGATGGAAAGTTATTCAATCTCAGAAGGCTGAAAGCTAAAACCAAAATTGACAACGACACCGTCAGAGAGCTCCTGTTTGCTGATGATTGCGCTCTATACGCCAACTCAGAGGCGGACATGCAACATAATGTTTCAGCTTTCTCACATGCCTGTGCCAACTTTGGGCTCAATATCAATTTGGAGAAGACTGTAGTTATGTACCAGCCAGCTCCAGGGAATAATCACACTGTGCCGAATATCAAAGTGAATGGTCATAGTCTAAGTGTTGTGGACAAATTCAACTATCGTGGCAGCACTGTGTCACAAGTTGCCACAATTGATGATGAAGTGAATGCAAGAATCGCCAAGGCCAGCGCGGCCTTTGGCAGACTGTACAAGAATGTATAGGACAGAAATGGAATAAACCTGCAAACAAAGCTGAAAGTTACAATGCAGTTGTATTATCCACACTGCTATATGCTTGTGAAACCTGGACTGTTTATCAGCGACACGCTAGGAAATTAAACCACTTCCACACAGTCTGCCTTCGGAAGTTACTGAAGATTAAATGGCAAGACAAGATCCCAGACACTGAATTCCTAGAAAGAGCGTCCATGCCCAGTATCCACACTATACTAATGAAGAATCAGATTCGCTGGGCTGGTCACTTGACTCGCATGCCAGATCACAGGCTCCCTAAACGAATTTTTTACGGCGAGTTGCGTTGTGGTAAACGCTCCCAAGGCGGCCAGAGGAAACGCTTTAAACACACTGAAAATCTCACTGAATGCTTTTGGAATTCATCATGACACCTGGGAGACTGCAGCCAGAGACTGAAATTCGTGGCGTGCATCATTATGCAAGGGTGCAGTCACTTGTGAGGCAACCAGGACTGCAAGAGCTGTGAAGAAACGACAGAACAGAAAAACCACTGCAGGATATCCTCCTCCAGAAACGTCAAGCATTCTTTGTCCACATTGTCAAAGAACATTTCGTGCCAAAATAGGCCTTATCAGCCATCTTAGAACTCACGGCTACATAATTTCAACCCCACTGAATGAAATGAATGGTCATCATCATTCTTGACGGACAAACAACAGAAACACCATATGGTTATATCATCTGAGAAGTCAGAGGTTCGATGTGAGTTAAGTTAGTTTTATCTGTTTAGTGGTCAGAGGTTCAATGTGAGTTATGTAAGTTTTATCTATAGAGGTGTCAGGTGTACAGAGTGACAAAAGTCGATTCTATAGGTTGAGGGGTCAAAGGTAAGATATGTAGTGATCTGGTTCTATACGTTGAGGGATCTGGAATATTTGGTGAGCTAAGTTTGTTCAAAAGGTTGAGCAATGAGAGATACGAGTTCCCAGAGTAGATTCTTATCGGTTGAAGTCCGAGTGTACGGGCGACTTATGTTGATTCTACCAGTTGAAGGGTTTGGGGTACGAAGTGACTGAAACTGATTCTACGGGTTGCTTTCCCAAGCAGGAGTCCACGACCGTTTAACGCTCTGAGACTTTTGATTATTCGCCGACGGTCTCCTTAACAGACAATGCTGTTTCCTAATTTAATATTCACCTGAGAATTTCTGTGAAAACTTAAACCCATAGCTCCCAATATTAAACAATTTTCTTTGCCACGTCGATCACTTATGTTTTTTTTAATGTTGCATATCTCTTACAGGACGTTGCAGTCAACACCAGCATTTGTAAGCTGGTGTTGAAGTACTTGGCAAGATTACGCTCAGTAGTTTGCCACTGCTTTTTGAGCGACCTGCTCACATACCCCTAAGTTACCGACGCGACGAGAACCGCTACCAATTCTCGCGCACATCACGTCACTCACGAGAGTATACGAGATTTCGGAGAAAGACGCTAACGCCTAGGCCAGGGAGCCGGTCTTATGTTAGTTGTCCACAATGAAAAAAAAACTGGGAGGGGGGGGGGAAGAAAAGAAAGACAAGACCAAACAATAGCCGGTCCATTGCGAAAGACGACGAGAGACCATTAAGGTGACGAAAATGTAAAACGCGGTTGTGTTTGAAAAGAGACGATCAAGCAGCGAGAGAAATCAAACACTCGCGAAAATTGAAGCGATTGTCAAGAATGATAGTCTGCAAGATCAATTTTAGCATTTCCAAACGAACTTTTTTATTATTATTATGAAAATGAGTTTCTACCAACCACTGTTTACACGTGCGCACCTAATCGATGCATACAGACGACTACTACGTTCTCTAAAGTATTGAGGGCATATAAGAAATGCCAGCAGGCTAACCTGTTTACACTGATTACCCAATCGATGCAAATAAACTCCTTTTATGTCCGTAAAGTACTGAAGTGTGTACAAATCGCCACCGTGCTAACCACTGTGTACACGGGTTTATCTAATCAATACATAACACTTCTATGCTCTCAAAAGTGGACGTATATAAGCATTACCAACATGATAACTTCTTCGTCGTTTATCCATGCATGTGGCGTTGAGCATCACGTCTGTCTTTTGTGATTCAATAATTTCTGACACCGACATTTCTCCACGCCATGATGTCAAACCTGTCGAGCATCTTCTCTCTTGGTTTTCCCCTGTTTCTCCTTCCCTTCAATTCTCCCATTGTGACAATTTACTCTAACTTTCCACTTCTCACGACTTGTCCAAAGAAATGTGGACTGTCTACTTCTGATTCGAGTAAAAATACAAAATGGTGTATATTTATGCTTCAGACTATTCAAAAGTTATTTGACACAGAAACATCAAGCCCTTTACCACATTTTTCATGACTTCAGCGTAGGTAAGCAAGATCCCAGGATAAAAAGAAATATATACTGGAGCACAGATTGGCTAATTATTATGAAGAAGCACATCAATGCTGACCAACAACAAAAAGTGTTATATACGAGGGGAAGTCAATAAGTAACTCACAAATGGCTGTAGAAAAATAACTAAATATGATAACAACTTGAAACCAGTTTATTTTTATACATACATTGTCCCTTTATTTCTCAACATACTTTCCACCAACATTGATGCTCTTATCCCATCGTTTTTTCAGTCCTCCCAAACCGTGCATAGAACTGCGCGCTCTGTTTTCTAAACACTTCACATTCAACTTCGGCGTCATTCGCGAAATGTCTCCCGCCAAGGTGGGTTTTCAGTGTACCAAAAAGGTAGAAATCTCTAGGGGCTAAGTCGGGACTGTAAGGTGAATGTTCCAGAACTTCCCATATTAGTTGGTTAATTTTCTTCTGACTTAATCTAACTGTATATGATCTGGCATTGTCATGAAGAAGCAACTCTCCTCTAGTCAGCAGTCCTGGACGTTCTCTTCGAATTGCATCATGAAGAATCGTTTATGGGACAAACATTTGTCAGCATAAACAGGAAACATTTCCTTATGAATGTCCTTTGCAGGCAGTCCTTTTGCCCATAGAAAACTCACAAAAGAACGTTGCTCTTCGGTTGTACACTCCAAAAGTACTATCGCCAGTTTGTTTATGCGCTGCGCATGCGCATGAGACACATAGCGCCACCTGACGAACGGGAATGTAAAGTTCGATGTTGCTGTCACATAATGACACCTGTAGAAAACACCAACTATATTTACCTGCCATCCCATAGAACTGTGTGTCTTAGTTATTGACTCGACCTCGTAAATAAAAAATGTTAGTTGCATGACCTTTTACAGGACGTCGCAACCAACCCCAGAGTTTACTGACTGTTTGTGATGCTCTAGACAATTTTATATTCAGTGGTTTGCCATTGCTTTCTGAGCAACCGACGCTCCTATCAATGTGAAAATGAACGCAACAACGTCTGCTTCCGAATCGCTTGCGGCTGACTTGTAGCTCGGCATGTCCTAATTGTCAAACTTCGTTCACTATCACTTAGCCACAGAAGCCAGTGAGGAGTTTGTAAGGATGTATGTTATAACCTGATCTGTTTAACATATGCAATGAGAGAATACACATAAACACTGAACATCTTGAGGGGTTGCATTTGACAGACCAGACATACACATTCTGAAACATGCCAATGACACAATTTTAAAAGCACTTCCATAAAACAGTAAGCAAACCGTTCTAAACACAGGGGGTCGAGCAGAGTCAAATGACGTCACTAATATTAAACGTTAGCGCAACGGAATGCAAGCATTCGCGTCAGCGTATTTGATATATCAGACCATCCCACTCTGGAGTCCCCGGAAACGAAAGAGCTGATCGATTGGCTAAGGAAGGCGTAAAAGAAGAACAACCTGATGTGCCCATTACATACAACCAAAAGAAAAGAATGATCAAATCAGTCAGAAGGCCACCAAACCTTACTCATGACGACTACCACGTTATGGACAGACCAGAACAGGCCATTATTCTGCGCCTCAGAACAGGACACAATAGATTACGCAACCACATGTATACAAAATTCAAGATTGGTGACTCAGCCATGTGCACATGTGGTTGGCGTCGCAGACAGCAGAGCACATACTCCAGGACTGCCCAAACTACAACATATGCAGGCGAACCTTCTGGCCTAGAGAGACAACAGTGGAAGATAAACTCTATGGACCGCTGAATGAACTAAAAAAGACTGTTAGATTCATACAAGAGACAACATTGCAGTTATAAACATATTTCAGGCGAACGAAAGAAGAAGAAGAAGAAGATATATCAGGAGGTGGGCTGATAAATGACATGAGCGCGGTAAGACAAGTGTTTGAAACATGTGCTCAACGTCTCGCTAAGTGAGGAGAAGACTAGCCACATATTCCACAGATTGTGATAGTCCTATAATACCACAAACCCATAGCAGAAAACTGCTTGGTGAGATATCTGTCTAGTTTGGATGTATAGGGTGTATTTTAATGACTGTGCAGTGTTTGAACATATTGCCGGCCCAAGTTTTGTATTAACCCTCTGTAAAGTTCATGCAACATAATAGGTAAATACAAAACTTGGACCGGCAATATTTTCAGACACTGCACAGTCATTAAAAATACACCCCAGTTAAGTAAAATAAGTTAACTTGCGATAAAACATACATCCCAGCATACTCTGTCTGCATTGTCCCAAACCTACTGGGTGGACATAAAGGAGTAAACTGAACTGGACGAGTCAGGTACGAACACAAACAGAAACGATGTAAACTACGATGGAAACAACGATGCGATCTCATAAACTAATATTTATTAACAGCACACAGTAGACACTGAGAATGAATTAGCGCCTCCAGGGCTTGGCTTCCCCCTGTGCTGGCAATGTAAACTTAACTGCCAAGGGAACTATCGCCTCCCGTTCTAACCGATTCACACCAGTCGTTGATTATAAATAGACATCCGTTCTTCTCACAGCCATCTCTGCACTTTCTCCCTAACGCATCAAATAGACAAGCCATCTTGCAGACTTACAAACACAAATCACTCCGTAGATTACGGACGTAACACTGAATAATCAAAACAATGGATTGAATCTATAACACCACCAATGGCTCTGCTACAATCTAGGATATTACTCGACCCGCTACCTAACACTTTAACTGCAAACTGGCGTGAACATGAGTTTATATTACTATCCAGCATCTAACTGAAACTCCTTTTCTGTCCGTTCTTTACATTGCACGGTTCGTGAACATCAAACGATCAGAGGGGCCAACAAGGACACAGTTTCACGGACTGGCACTGCTGTCTACCTCTTTTAAAAAAAAATTATCGTACTTAAAGTATGTCGTAATATGTCTAATCTTTTGGACTCCTTTTATCTTTTATGGTATATTGTTAGATTATGTAATATGTGGTATGTGACAATATTAAAGGAGTAACAATCCAAATCAGTCTTTACATATCTAGATTTATGCAATGACATCCCGTTAAAGATGTGTTAAATTAATAAAGACAAGTACAGTATCTCGAACTCTGACAGAGACAGATACTACTTTAAAAAAAAAAAAAATTAAATAATTGTATGTAAAGTATGTCGTAATATATCTTAT
>JACEFZ010001151.1:577500-710000 GCA_014155875.1 Cepaea nemoralis | reverse complement strand
CTCCACAGATCTCGGTCTTTGGTGTTCTGGATCAACTCTGCTGATGATATTCCTCCATGCCACCGTCTCAGTCCGTCCAGCATCATTTCTCTTGGTCTGCCTCTGCCTCTCTTCCCCTCGATCTTTCCAGTTGTCACGATGTTCTCCAATGCCTCTCTTCTCATCACATGACCAAAGAAAGATGTTTGTCTCTTTCTTATTGTTGTATATAGTGTTCTAGTTTCATTAGCCTCTTTCAGGCAATCGTTGTTAGTTACTCTGGCAGTCCAAGGAATTCGCAACATTCGTCTTAAAAACCACATCTCTGTTGCTTCTAAGTTCTTCCTAATTTGTTCATTTACATTCCAAGATTCGCTGCCATACAGCAAAACTGGTTCTATATAGCATTTTAGTACTCTCTTTCTTACATTCATTGATAGCGACTTATTGCATAAGATACTCTTCATTTTCTGAAATGCTGTCTTTGCCTGCCCTATTCTGCTCTTAATCTCTTTTGTACATCTTCCATCTGATGTTATAAGTGCCCCTAGGTATTTAAAATTATCCACTTGGTTTAGAACTTCCCCTTCTATTTCTATGTCACATTTTGGCGTCCCCATTTTCTTTGATATCACCATTGTTACTGTTTTCTTGATATTCAAGGACAGTCCTTTCTGTGCACTCTCTGTTACTACACTGTCCAACAATTAGGTCTGTTGCATTATCCGCTACCAATACTGTGTCATCTGCATAGCGTATATTGTTTATATTATATCCTCCGATTAGTATTCCTGGCTTCTCTTTGATCTCTCTCATTATTACTTCGCTATACAGGGAGAAGAGATCGGGTGACAAGACACACCCCTGTCGTACTCCTAGCTTTATCTGTTCGTAACTACCCTCTTTATTTCCCATTTTAATTGCTGCTACTTGGTTCCAGTATATATTCTTTATTATTCTTAAATCTTTCCCATCAATGTTGATATCTTCCAACATTTTAATCGGCTCATCATGTTTTACTTTATCAAATGCCTTAGTATAATCTATGAAGCATAAATATATGTCTCTTTGTTTCTCTATTGATCTTTCTATTAGTGTTCGTAATATATATATTGCATTGTTTGTACCCTTTCCTTCCATAAAACCATACTGTTCTTCACTAATTTCCATTTTTATTTTCTTTCTTGTTCTTCTCATTATAATTCTGAGTAGAAGCTTAGTGACATGGTTTATGAGGTTAATTGTACGAAAATCTTCACAATCAATTGCTCCTGGTCTTTTTGGTATAGCTATAAATACAGATTTCAGCATATCACTGGGTAAATATCCACTACTGTAAATATCATTCAACATTTTGGTTAATATATCTACTCCAAATTCTCCCAACACTTCTAATTCTTCTATTGTGATTTCATCTGGCCCAGCTGTTTTTCCTTTCTTCATATGTTTCATAGCATCAGCGACTTCTTCTTTTAGAATAGGTGGGCCTTCTAAGTTACTTTCTTCTGTTAATTCTTCCCTTTCTCCATTATATAATTCTCTTATATACTCATTCCACCTCTTCATTATAGCACCTTCCTCCAATAAAGTCTGTCCTGTTTTTGATTTCAAACACCCTGTATTTATTCTTATTTTTCTTCCTGTGAGCTCGCTGATTTGTCTGTACATACTTTTTTGATCTTTAATGGAATTTAATTCAATTTTTCTGCATTGCTCATTTAACCAACTTTCTTTTGCCTTCACACATTTATCTCTTATTTCTTTATTTATCTTAGCATACTCTTGTTTGTCATTTTTATTCTGTTTCCTTTTGTCCATCAACCTTAAGATTTCTTCATTCATCCATTTTTTCTTAGCTTTTTGGCTTCTCTCCGGTAATATTTCTTTGCTAGTTTGCTGAATGGAGTCCCTTAACATTTCCCATTGTTCATCTATACTCTGTATTTTAGCTATTGCATTGTACCTATTTTTCACAGTCACTCTGTATTGTTCTTGAATTTCTTTATCTACTTTCAGAACCTCTTTATTAAGTCTCAAGTTTTTAACAATTTTTTCCCCTCTCTTTAATCTTACTTTTATTTGTCCACATAGTGGTACATGATCACTGTTACCGTCAGCACCAGGCATTGTCTTTACATTAATTAATGCATTTCTAAATCTTTTATTAATAAGTATGTAGTCAATTTGGTTGCGTATTTTCATATCAGGGCTTTTCCATGTGTATAGTCGTCTTTTATGGTGTTTAAACCATGTGTTTCCAATTATCATATCATTAATATTTGCCCATTCTATTAGTTTCTCTCCTCTTTCATTTCTTGTACCTAAACCGTAATTCCCCACTATATCCTCTATTTTTCCCTTTCCTACTTTTGCATTAAAATCCCCCAGTATTATTTTTATTTCTTGTGATCCAATTTGGGCTATTGCCATTTCAACTTCATCGTAAAAGTTTTGTATATCTTCATCACTACTGTTTGTTGTTGGTGCATATACTTGTATAATATTTATATCTATTGGTTTGCCTTTGATTTTGACCATTATAACTCTATCTGAAATGCACCAGTATCCAGTCATAGATTTGGCTGTATTTTCATCAAATATTATTCCTACACCTTTTTCATGTGTGTCCCCTCCAGAATAAATTATTGTGTGTTTGTCGGTTATAATTTTGCCAGATCCCTTCCATCTCATCTCACTTATGCCTAGTATATTCATTTTCATGTTTTCCATTTCTCTTAGAACATTGTTTAACTTTCCTAGCTCATTTAATGTCCTAACATTCCACGTTCCTACTCTAAATTTATTTAGTTTAGTTATTGTTTTAGTTTTGCCATCAGTAGCTGGATGACGGTCTGGTGTCACCTGTGGCTCATGACTGTCCCTACCGGACGAGGATGTCCTAAGACAGCCATTAACGTCGTTCACTATTTCTGAAATGTGTGTCGCCATGAAATCTTGGGAAGATAATGTGGTGGTTTCCCCTTGCCTTCCACATTCACACGGTGGTCTTTTAACTCTGCCTTTGACAGCCATTTCCGACTGTCAGGACAAGTGAGTGCCCTGCTCTGCTCAGCTGCAGAGTTGTCCACTTATTCCGGTGGATACTCGGTCCCCAGAGCTGTCTTAGCCACACCGTAGTGTGTTTCCATCCTCTACCGCGGGGAGGTGCAGTTGGGATTTTCCCTTCATAAAGTTATGGTCTATGACCAAAACTCTCCAGTACTTTTTAGAGGACTTTATATATATATATATATATATATATATATATATATATATATATATATATATATATATATATATAATTGTTACACACACACACACACACAATCACACACACACACACACACACACAGAATCACACACACACATACATACACACACACACACATTATAAAGCTTCTGACTGTTACACCCACAAATCATATATTTTCTCTCTTTCACACACACAATATCATATAATTTTCTCATTATGCCACCCCATATCACATGTTTTCTCACTTTTGCACCTACATATCATAAATGTTCTCACTGTTACACCCACATATGATACATCTTCTCACTGTTACACACATATCATATATCTTATGAGCTTTACACTAACATATCGTAAATCTTCTCACTATTGTATCACATATCATATTTCTTTTCACTGTTACACTCACATATTATATATGATCACGTATACAAACATATATCATACATCTTTTCACGTATACATCCACATTTCATTTATCTACTCACTTATAAACTCATATTTTATATATCTACTCACTGTTACATATACATGTCATACATCTTCTGATTGTTACACCTACATATCATCTATTTCTCACTTTTATACCCACATATATTTTCTCACCGTGCGACCTAAATATCATATACTGTTAAAAAAGCAAGCTTGTACCAACATTTTATTAATGATGCTGTTTCACCCAATGCAGTCGGTTCTGGCGATGCCGGTCCGTAAGAACAGGACCTCTGTGGGGTCGTCTAGTCCAAAAACCAGTGTCGTGCAGCCGGTTCCTGACCGTTTAATCTGAAATTCGACGAGCTCCTGGCATTGACTGGACTGTGGAGGACGCAGATGCATATCGATACATAAGGTGACGCAGTCATATGAAGCGGTCTTCGGCAGCAGTTGTGATTCTGGGTCTTCCACTGCGCAGCGGGCCTGCCACTGAGACAGTTTCTTGAAATTGCATCCAAAAGCAACTAATGGTGCTTCTAACCACATTAAATTCTCTGGCTACTACACTTTGTGACTGTCCAGCCTGTAAAAGTCCAATGATGATGAGTCGTTGTTCTGTAGTGAGTTGGGCCATAATTACGCATTGAATTTTCAACTGAATTTATTCAAAGAGCGACAATCTTTTATAAGCATTCAATAATATGGTGAGAGAGTTTTGTGTTCAGTAAGTTTCACGGGATTATCATGAACCTGTCACGAGTTATTATCAAAAATGTTGTTTTGATCTTGACCTCTTTCATGACCTCATTAATCATGAGGTGACTACAATTAGGTAACCACGAGAAGTTATTGACCAGATGGACATAGTCAATAGGCTGACTGATGTCAAATCAGCGAATATCTTTTATAAAAGTAACACCAAAAATATTGCGTTTTTTAAAAACAGTATATATTGCCTCTCTTTTACACCCAGATATAATATATTTTCTCACAGTTACACCCACATTTCGTATATCTTCTCAATGTAATACCTATATTTAATACATCTTCTTACTGTTACACCTACATATCATATTTCCTCTCATAGTACATCCACATACCCCACATCTTCTCAACTTTCTGTGCCCCATGTCTTCATCAATTTCACCTAATACTTTTCTAGGCCAGTATCACCATGTATCAAACCATGCATTTGTCGACCATTTTATTTTCTGTTTCTGATACATTAGAACTGTAAGCTTCTCCCCGCCTTTGCGTCTACCATTTTCTTTCAGTCTTTATAATGCCGTTGCATTTGTCACGACATTCTTCAGGTTGTCACAATGTTCTCCCGGTTGTCACAATGTTTCCCTTTTGTCATATTGCTATCTATGCTGTCACAGTTTTCCCCAGATTGTCAGAATGTTCCCAGGATTGAACAGTGTTCCCGCAGAAGCCAGATGTGTCGGCCTAACAGCTCTGCTGTAAACAGGCACAACGCAATCACATCCGAAAAATAACTCCGGATGAACGCAGAAGAAGAAGAAGAAGAAGAAGAAGAAGAAGAAGAAGAAGAAGAAGAAGAGTATGTGACGAGACAGCCCCGGCAGCATCCGAATGACACAAGTTTGAAAGGAATTAAAGAGCCCCCAAGAATTATTCTATCATTCTCTATGTAAAAGAATAATTCTCCACCAGAAAATAATCTAGTCCCCAACCAAGGAATAAGGAAAAACTAACAGAGATTGCAAACAAGAGAAAATTACATTTTGACCACGCACGCCCCATCATCTCTGTAATGCTAGGTCTGAGAAAGCTTTGATGTCCAGATCAAACGTAACACCCAGACAACCACGGCACCAGTCGGCGGGGGGGGGGGGGGGGCTATCAAAGGTTGAAAACTCACTGTTTTCAGTTGATACATCGCGGAGCCAGTCAGTTGAGATTGACGTGTTAGTTTAGAATCCTGCGGTCGGAATAGGGACTGATACCTAACACCTTACGGTTAACATGACCTAACGTGTAAACCAGCCACAGCAGAATGGGAGATAAGAGGGTCAGCCAGACCCGTCTGAAATGTGTGATCCAAAGACGGCAATTAGGACCAGATGCCTAACTCCTCACTGCAATACGGCGGCAAAGTAGGAACACATGGCTGACACATTCCTGCCAGCAACCCAGGAAGGCGGGTGTTAACAGCAGATTGGAAGGTAATGACGCAACTGCATTGCCGCCAAAGCATGTTTCATTGTTTCAGGCGTGTGGGGGGGGGGCATCGGTCAATTTGATTGACAAATGAAACTACCGTCCACAGGAAAGGAGGAGGGGTGAAAAGAATTTGGCACTTAATCCATCTAGGTAAATCGTCCAACATGAAAAATAGGTGGAGCTAACAGGAACTTGGACATAGTAATTAGCCAACGTGAAAACTAGCCAGAGCTGAAGAGAATAAAACTACATGCATGGCCAGCAAGACTTCAGACGCAAATTTACAATAGCATTCTTAGGATACCTACTGGAGAAATATTAACATTTCGTTCTGTTGGACTTCTGTACGAAGTCGTATGACAGGATTTCCTAGCTATAACCCAGGTAATACCATTACTCTGATTAGTTTGTCTGCTAGTCTGAAGGCTTGTGTAATTTCCTGTTTCTACATATTCTCCAAAACTTTACACTCGTGGATTTTCTTTGTACTTAATGTTCCAGTTTCTAGATTTACTATTACACTGTGAACTTTATCTTCTTCTTTCATTCACCACTTGGTTGTCTGATTTGTTGTATGTGATAATTTGGGGAAATCCATTATCCAAGCTACATGAGCGTGTGGCTTATTCATGTACAGGAGATACATTTAGATTCATCCTGTATGATGTTAAACATTGGGGAGACTGACTACTTAGGAGAAATTCCTGAGAGCTACCAGTCTCTTGATAGCGTCCGATTAACATTGATTATTTGGACCAACACTTTGAGTGCCTACCAAGATTATGGTGAAACCACTTGGTTTGAGGAATGGCACCAGTTCACCTTGTCTGCATGATGTCTGCATGAGGACAGACATGACTTAGGACATTCAATATCCCAGACAGATTCAGGGAAGGCATTTAATGTTCGACAGGACTGTGCGACCAGCCCTTCCGACAAGACGGAATGAATGAATCAGAAAGGGAGAAAGTGAGGTGAACTTATATGGGAAACACTGCATTACATAAATGTATATGAATATGTATATTTTGAGCTATAGATGTTCTAAATAGTTTTATTAATATATACATATATATATATTTATTTATTTAGAACTAATATATGTTTATGTAACATGCCATCATATATATCATCATACCATCATATATTATGACTTGAATGTATGTTTATAGGAATGTATAGACATATGTGTTTTGAGATGTGTAGACGTAGATACTACCCATCTCCGTCCGTTTCATTCCAGATCTCTTAGGAGCAATGGACAGTCAACAACCCATATCAGGAAGTGACTTAGCCTTGTGAAGGAACCAATTTGGACTCCTTCAATCTGACAGTGAACTGCGTCTCACTGGGGGAAGCATGACCTATGTGACCTCTTAAGTTACGTATACCATAATATCATCATCATCATCATATGATCATCAAGACTAGAAATAATAAACACAGTTGTTGTATTTTAAAACTCAATTTGTCCGTATAATTCTAAATGTTTATAAATGTTTGTGTAGCGTATCAAGTACACACATTATTGTATCATTTAGTGGGGGTTCACACATATTGTCCAGAAGTGGGAATCTATGTCCGGGAGGTATCTTGCCTATGCAGTCATAAGTAACCAGATTACGTTGCATGTCTTAACTCCTCCTTTCTCACTTCTGGTGATACCAAAATACAGCCAAAACTATATAGATATATTCTATCTTCAACGAGCCACTTCTTGGCTGTTTTCTTGAGTATCAGGGACAGTGTCTTAAATCAGCATAACAGACATTTGTTCCACGTTTTCTCTCTGGGATTAGTCAGTGGTAATTAGTCCCTTCTGACAGAGTTAGGGGATCTCAAACTACATCCAGAACTAACCACCAGTAGAAGAAAATGATTTTGGCTGAGTGGTTGCCCAACCGGGAGCTACCTCAAGCCAGTTGGTGACAGAAGAAGAAGAAGAGTGTTCTCCAAATTCTCATAATGCTCAAGAGATTGCCATAGAGTTCTCCTGGTTGTCACAATGTTCTCCATATTATAGCAATGTTCTTTCGGTTGTCACAATATTTTCGAGATTATCACAAAAGTTCTAAAAGTTGTCCAAAGCTCTCCAGATTATCACAGTCTTATCCAGATTATCACAACGTTTACTATATTATAATAATGTTCTCCAAATTATGACAATGTTCTCTAGATTATTAGAATGTTCTCTTGATTCTCACAATGTTATCAAGATTATCAAAACATTTACTAGATTATCATAATGTTCTCCAGATAATGACAATGTCCTCCAGATTATTACAGCTGTCTTCGGGGCAATGCAGAAAAAGTTAAATTAATAAAATGTGCAACGTAAAGCGTCCAATCATGCCTTCAACTTGTAATTTGCTCAGGGTGGTGATTAAGAAGAATTTTAGGGATCAGAAAAGAGTCAAGGAGTTCTGAAATCATACACTGAACACCACTTTCATTAAAATAACATATCTGAATTAATAAATATATTGAATACCACTCTTAGAAAATCACGTTCCCGATTTCATGAAAGTGCTTCATACCTCTGCACATACATTAACATTTATATTTGATACAACTTTCACTGTCATGCTTTCCCATTCTCATGACATGCATAAAGAATAAAAGTGCTACATATATCTTTCCATACATTAACGTTTATATTTGTTGCTATACTTCTACTATTTTTAGAGATAAAATTATTAACATTAAATTTGTGAAGAACCTATCAACACAATGTGTAACAAGTTGGTTAATTGCATATCCTTTATAGGACGTAGCAGTCAAACCCATCATTTGGGTGTTGTGATTTCTTGGCAAGTTTACGTTCAGTAGTTTGCCATTGATTTTTGACCGACCGGCAAACACACCATTGTATGAAAACAAATGCAAGGCGGTTTGCTTAGAAATCGACCGCAGCCGTGTTTCGAATGCGGTATGGCACATGAGCTAACTACATACATATGTATACAGCTAATCTCATCTCATCTCATCTCTTCATGTTCCTCTTGTACCTTGCGGTGTCGAGGTGAAGTATAAACAACGGGAGAATGCCCGCTTATGGGCTTCATGTATCGATACTCCCATGGACTCTGTTATTCCCTGCGTCCATCGTTTACGTGGTTGGCCTCTTCCTCTGTTTCCCTCTGGTCTGTACATCATTGCCTGTTGTGGTATACTGTTAGTTGGTAACCTACTTGCATGGCCAGACCATTTGACTTGATGCCTTCTAATAAAATCTAGTGCAGCTTTAACCCCCACTTTGGTCCTGATTTCTTCATTTCTGATCTTATCCCTTCTTGATACGTTGAGAATTCTTCTCAGGAATCTCATTTCTGTTGTTGTGATTTTTCTTTTCTCTTTTTCTGTCATTGTCCAGGTTATGCATTGGTAACATAGAGTTGGTAGGAATATTGTGTTGTAAAGTGATTTCTTAGTAGTTATTGATACATATTTGTTCTTCAGTATTGGTGCCATTTGTCCAATGAGTTGGTTTGCCTTGTTGCATCTATTTTCGATCTCGTCTTCTGATTTGCTATTTGATGATATTGTACTTCCTAATAGCAGAATCAGAAGCTGAATTACAAGACCACATGAATAGTCTAAACGAAATGTGTAGGGAACATAACATGAAAATTAGCACAAGCAAAACAGAGGTAATGACTATAACTAAAGAAGAACAAACAGCAACAATTCACCTAAACGAACATCCCTTGAAACAAGTAAAGAGCTTCAAGTACCTAGGAAGTATAATATCATCAAATGGCAGATCAGAAGACGAGATCGAAAATAGGTGCAATAAGGCAAATCAACTCATTGGACAAATGGCACCAATACTAAAGAACAAACATGTATCAATAACTACTAAGAAAGCACTTTACAACACAATCTTCCTACCAACTCTCTGCTACCAATGCCAAACCTGGACAATGACAGAAAAAGAGAAAAGAAAAATCACAACAACAGAAATGAGGTTTCTGAGAAGAATACTCAACGTATCAAGAAGAGATAAGATCAGAAATGAAGAAATCAGGACTAAAGTAGGGGTTAAAGCTGCTCTAGATTTTATTAGAAAGCAGCAAGTCAAATGGTTTGGCCATGCAAGTAGGCTACCAGTCAACAGCATGCCACAACAAGCAATGATGTACAGACCAGATGGAAACAGAGGAAGAGGCCGACCACGTAAACGTTGGACTGAGGGAATAACAGAATCCATGGGAATGTTGTTATACGAAGCCCATAACCGGGCACTCTCACGAAGTTTATACTTCACCTCGACACCGCAAGGTACAAGAGGAACATGATGAGATGAGATGAGATGAGATGAGATGAGATGAGAGTACTTCCTAGGTATTTGAAACTCTTTACTTTTTTTCAAGGAATGTTCGTTTAGGTAAATCGTTGTTGCTTTTTCTTCTTTAGTTATAGTTAGTACGTCTGTTTCACTTGTCATAATTTTCATGTTATGTTCCCTACACATTTCGTTTAGACTATTCACGTGGTCTTGTAATTCAGCTTCTGATTTTGCTATTAGTACTTGGTCATCCGCAAACAGGGGTTCTCTAATGATTAGATTTGCAGATGGTTCTTCTTCTGTGTCATGCGGTGTCCGTGCGATCTCTGTTTCGCTGGTTTCTTAACATATACAGCTAAATGGCATCTAATTGAAGTATTTAAAAGAACTGTAATTACAGCAAATACCACACTATTCTAACAGTAGCTAAACATTTCATGTTGGAATATCATGTTGTTTCTGCAACGTTGCAAAATACCATTGCCATTTTGTTAAAATTGTATTGTGACTCCAAATGACGCATGACGGTCTCTATACATGGTTGCTATTGATTGTTGATGTCAGAGAATATTTGTGATAATCACAGTCTGAACATAGACGGAACCGATGCAGAACTCTGTGTGAAGCGAAGAGATTGGCCATATTATAAAATCGAAGTGAGCTAGGCAAAGTTAAATGGGTCATGGTTAATGTAAAAGCTATGTTGCAAGTACGTTTCAGGACGTTGCCATCAACCCCAGAGCGAGTTTTCTAGACAGTTTTACTTTAAGTAGTTTGCCATCGCTTTAAGAACGAGAAGCCAGCGTTTAAGTCCAGCTTAATGCCGAAGTGCCGTCTCTGTAGCGAAGGAGTTTCGGACGCGATTCATGATCTCGTATACCGCGCTCGAAACACAGCTGCGGGCGATTTGGGAAGCAGACCTCCTTGAGTTGGTTTTCATACAATGGCATGAGTGCCGGTCGTTCAGAAAGCAATGAAAACTACTGAACGTAAACTTGTCAAGAAATCACAAAAAGCCAAACATTTGTGGGGTTGGCTGCGACGTCCTGTAAAGGACATTCAACTAACTTTTAATGCCGGTGTAGGGATTGAACATCTTACTTTACCATTAGCGCACCGGCATTTTAAGAACGAGCAGTTGTATCCTGACGGCCATATCGACTGTAGATATTGATAAATATATTGTCTATTATGGACGGATAACAAGAGCAATGAATATATATCAAAAAAGCCATCTCACAAAGAGAACTGGTGACACGCATAAGAAAAAGACAGTCCATATTCTTTGCACATGCCACGAGAAGGGGTAAGCTGGAGTATGCCGCGACAACGGGAAAGTAGGATGGGAGGAGAAGTAGTGGGAGACCAAGAAAGAACATGCTGGACAGTCTGACATCATGGCATGGAGAAAATCAATATAAGAAATTACTAGCAGTGCACGAGACAGAAAGCTACGGACAGGCATGATCGCCAATGCCACACGATATGAACTCTATGCGGCTTGGAAAAGGGTCTATGACGTTTTCAATTTGCTATTAACTTTCGGGGTGGAGATAGCCAAAGGTTGCGTCCCTGGGTCTCGTGTGCTGCCTTCATTGCGTCGTATCCATGTTTGGTTAGTATACCAGTGATGCTGTCTGAATGTCGCTGTCAAGGTCTTTCTCTGGCTGTTTCCAGATCTTTATTGGCTGCTTGCTCTTATCACTGGTTGATCGAGTATCATTCTTTTAGCCAATAAGAAAGGTCTTGGCTGCAGCATGATATGAAAATGGAAAGTAAAAGAAGAAAGGTATGTGCAGATTCTGCGAAGTCACAAATAGCTGCAGAAAAATAACTAAATATGATAAAAACTTGAAGCCAGTTTATTTTTGTACATACATTGTCCCTTTATTTCTCAACATAATCTCCACCAATATTGATGCACTTATCCATCGTTTTATTAGTCCTCCCAAACCGGCTGTATAGAAATGCGTGCTCTGTTTTGTAAACCACGTTTTCAATTCACATTTACCTTCGGCGTCATTCGCGAAATGTCTCCCGCCAAGGTGAGGTTTCAGTGGACCAAAAAGGTGGAAATCTCTAGGGACTAAGTCGGAGCTGTAAGATGGATGTTCCAGAACTTCCCATCTTAGTTGGTTAATTTTCTCCTGAGTTAATCGAGCCGTATGTGGTCTGGCATTGTCATGAAGAAACAACACTCCTCTAGTCAGCAGTCCTGGGCGTTTTCTTCGAATCGCCCCATGAAGCATCGATAGAATTTCATAGTACGATTAAGAATTCACATTGTCACCTTTCTTCGAATCGCCCCATGAAGCATCGATAGAACTTCACAGTACGATTAAGAATTCACATTGTCACCTTTCTTTCTGAAATTGATTAAAAGCACACCTTAACAATCCCAGAACACTGTCAGCATAACCTTCCCTGCTGATGGAGTAACCTTGAATTTTTGGACACAAGGCGAAGAAGGATGTTTCCATTGCATTGAAGCACGCTTTGATTCGGGCTGGTAGTGATGCACCCATGATTCGTCCCCAGTAACAATCCCGTTCAGCATGTCTTATCCTTCATCTTCGTATCGACAGAGATGATGCAAAGACAGGCCAAATCGGTTCACTTTGTGTTCCTCCTTCAAATGTGTGGGTAACCACCTATTCAATCGATCATGCATTATGATGTATGCTGAACCATGTGAGCACCCTATTGCAGATGCTACAGAGTCCATCGTTACTCGCCTGTCACCTCAAATCATCTCCTCCACCCGCTGCATGGATGCTTCTGTTGCAATCTCAACAGGACGACCAGATCGGATTTTAAAACAATTTTAGAGCGTCTTTGAGAAAATTTCATCTACATAGCCATGCACCGCTTTACGGGACAAACATTTGTCAGCATAAACATTACGCATTTCCTTATGAATGTCCTTTGCAGGCAGTCCTTTTGCCACCCCCCCCCCCCCCAATAAAAAACGCACAACAGCAAGTTGCTTTTTGGTTGTACACTCCGTAAATACAGTCGCCATTTTGTTTATGCTCTGCGCGTGCCCATGAGACACCTAATGCTACCTGTCGAACGGGAATATAAAGGTCGCTGTTGCCGTCACCCAATGACACCTGTAGAAAACACCAACTACATTTACCTGCCATCCTACAGAACTGTGTGACTTACTTATTGACTCACCCTCGTACATAGGCCAAGAATCTCCACGGCGAAGATAGCCTTTTGCAAAATGGAAAACATACCGACCAATAAAAAGATGTCAGTTGCAACCTAAAAAACAATGTTGAAGTGCTACATAGAAACTGCACTTTTGTATGGATTTGGAGAGGGGAAAATGAGTAGACAAGCTGAGAAACAGCTAATGTATGTGGAAATGCGATTTCTGATGAAAATCCAAAGAATACAATTAGCAGACAGAAAAAAAAAATCAATGACCAAGTCCTACACAGACCAAAAAAAAAAAAAAAAGTGAAAACCGTAAATTGATTATATAAATTAGACGTAGTCAATAATAAAAAAAAAACATCTTTTGGACACGTTATGAGAAGAAATTAGGTTAGCGAGGTAGGGGTATCACCTACCAAAGGAGATGTAAGACACCTCCTTTCCTCCGTTAGTCTACGGGACACCCTTGGGCAAAATGGAGTACCCATTTAGCCCCTCCCAACCCCCCCCCCCCCCACACACACACACATCAAGGTTAGGTGAAGTAATGGAAGCAGGTGGTGGGTGGAGTGTGAGAGCAGCCGACAGATTATTGTTGGTTATGGTCTGCAAACTGCGGCAATAGGCAGGTGATCTCATCAGTTGAGACACTGGCTATGGCCACCGACGAGTACAGTCACTGTCCAGAAGGAAAGCAATGGCAAAATACCTTCTGTAAAACATGCCAAGAAACCTTAACAACCATGACAGAAAACCTAATAAGAAAGAGGTCTACTGGTGAGACCCCCAGGCCAGGCAGATACGATAACACCGGGGAACGCATAGGTGTTTCCAAGGCACCAGGGCCGGGTTATATACTGGCCAAGACCTACTGACGCGTCCTCGTCGAGCGTCCTGGGCAACAGGTCCCTTCGGGGTCCTGGTTAAAGTCAGTAGGATCGTCGATTCCTCCAAAGTCGGAGAGTGTCTGCCTATACGGCGAGGAACCACCAGTCTGCACACCAATAAGCCAGACTGTCACATAATACTGACAGGTTAACGATCCCATGATATATCAAAACATAAAATTGCTTATATTACACGAGGATGGAAAGTTATTGACCTTTAGATCAGGAAAACAAGCGATCGCTTATTGACTCCAAGATCAAAACAGATACCGCGTGTTTGTTGGGAGACGGACGACGGAAAAGACGATCTTAAACCCTTTGAACACCGGAGAGAGAATCACGATAAAACAATTTCACAAACCTTTGATATGGGAAACCGGAGTCACGATAGACGATCAGAGGACGTTTGAAGTAACGGAGACGTATGGCCGTAGTGCCGAGAAACGAGTGGATAATCATTGATGTCCCGAAATGACCGTGTATCAAAGGAGAATTTCGGTTGTTGTTGTATAGATTAAAAAAAAAAACTGGTGTGGAGGACAGGGGAATAGTTTGTGGAATATGCCATTGAAATTATACAGAGCCAAAGTATAAATGGTCTGGATATTCAAAGTTAATTTAGTGTGCTACAAGTCTTCCACGAGAGACAGTGGGGATTTATTCTTGAGCTATTATGGAAAGGGATGTACAGTGTTTCAAGTTGGATGAAACCGACGAGCATTTGTATTGATGTGCAATAGTATTCCCGATTCAGCCGAGGATAGTTATAAGGTAGTTGTGGTGTAGAGTAGAACTCTAGCATAGTGTATTTTAGTGTGTGACTGTAATATTGAGTGTCGGCCGAATTTAGCTGAGAAGTGACTTAGTGGATTATTAAGGTATCAGGGCAATCGATAGTATGAGTACTAGTATAATAGAGGATAGGAGATTCTAGTATAGATGGTTACCGGGATTTCTGAGCTATCCTATGACATTTCCTTCTTTTACCTTTTCTTAAGTTATGTGTATAACTCCTATGTCTTATGTCAGAGGTCATTTCTCTGAATATATATAAGTAATAACTGATAACGGCCATAAGCCTACTCTCACCTCTAATGAGTTTGAGTTAGGTTGATAGCACCTGATATTGTATATTCACCAGGTTCCAAGGAATAAAGAAATAGCAACACTCCTGAAAAGAAAGAATGGACCCTAGTCTGGGACAGTGATAAATATCGGCCAGATTGAAGTCTGATATCACATATACATGTCAACCAGTTCTAAAAAGTAACGGCATAATAAGTCTGTCCTGATAGGATACTGACAGCAGAAGATATGTCAACTCCACATAGAACGGAGTAGCTATATGGTTCACATGACCATAGGATAAATACAAACTGTAATACCAGAACTGTTCCTCTGAAGAATAGAACAATCTTAGACTTTAATACAGTGTGTCAGTGTAATATATACGCAGGGTTGTGATTAGTCCTACATCCATAGACAATATCGGATGTGTTAACATTCCCTGGATTAAAAAAAAACAAACATTCATAACATTGGATAAAAAACACGCTGTTGTGAAAATACATTTTATTTCTAAAGTCAAGGATATTGTGAAGACATCATCAACATGATGCAGAGAGAAACTACCCTGGGTGAGCTCAATCCAATTCTGTGCTGTGGTGAAAATATATGCCGTTGTGTGATGAGAACAATGAGGACTGTGTCGTAGAGTGTCACTCTTATCTCACCTACACGATAGACCACACCAACAACGTCTTTACATACACTCTATACACATCCATGACACTTTTTATTCAATAAAATTCAATAAATAATGTTAGTATTTATTGGAGGACAATGTTGTGTGGGTATGTTATGAAGGAAAGTGAAGAGGGGTATGGCATTGCGATAATAGAGAGAGAGAGGTAGTGAATAGAAGAATTGGAACGGGGGTGTGTAGACAAAGGTCTGGCAATAGACCCAACATTGGAAAAAGGGAAGTTGAAGTGTGCTTGTTGATTCTACTGTCCCCCCAGAGACGACAAGCGACACAGACATGGGACAACGGATACTCATGCAATCCTCCGGTCCTGTATGACATCACACTGATGTTGAACAACAGGATGCCTTCATCCGACATACAGGACTTCGCGTTGGAGCTCAAGTCAACGAACACAAGCAAGCAAGATAACACCGGAAAAGAGTGTGACACAGGGGCCAGTCCTAGTAATCGTGATGAAGGAGTTATTCCTGACGGTGTTACCAAGGAAATCCCATGTGTCAGACTAAGAAAGAGAGGGAAACAAGGAACTTGGAATGTAAGAAGTATGTATGGGATAAAGCTTAAGATAGTATGTTATGAGATTGAGAGGTTAAATATTAACATTTTAGAAATTAGTGAACATCGCTGGAGAGGCAAGGGACATTTTACAACATAAAAATAGGAGGGGGAGGGGGGGGGGTCTGTTCATATATTCTGGTAGAGATGTCGGAGGCCGGAGAGGAGTGACATTTTGTTTAGATAAAACAACTACACAAGCTTTAATTTAATATATAACCCGGTTATTGATAGAACCTTCACCGCCAGATTTAAAGCCCATCCGAAAAACACAACTCTCATACAGATGTATGCACCTCGTTCAACAGCAATATACTGCAAGAACATTACATACAATTGATCATAATGACATAACAAAAATAATGAGAGATTTTAATGTACACATGGGTACAGGAAGAGCTGAACATGAGAGAAACGTTGTAGGAAAATTTGGATTGGGAAATAGAAATGATGCAGGTGTTAGATTAATTGCATTTTGCACAGAAAATGAGTTAAAGTTAGCCAACACACTTTTTAAACAACATCCAAGAAGACTCTTCACATGAAAGTCCCTGGATAGTACCACTAAAGAACCAGCTAGATTATGTTTTAATACAAAGAAGATGGGGATCAATCATAACATCTGCAAAATCCTTAAGAAGAGCAGACTGTGATACAGATCATCAGTTATTAGAAGCAGATGTGAAAGAAAAACTCAAAAAGCTTTCCCGATGACCACGGTCACTTTGCTTTGATCTCACAAAAATACCAGATGCATACAACGTAGAAGTAAAGAATCGTTTTGGGGCCTTGATGTCTACGCAGGAGGAATTGACACCTGATGAATTGGCAGTTCAAGCTAGAGATATCTTAATAACTGCAGCCAAAGATTTAATTCCGACCAAGAAAAAGCAACATAAGCCATGGATTACATCAGACACGTTAGAATTAATAAAGCAACGAAGGTAAATGAAACAGAAAGGAGGTGAATCCGATAACAGCAGGATGGAGTATAAATCATTAACTCGAGACATAAGAAAGAACACAAGAAAGGACAAAAACCAATATGTAGAAGATTGTTGCACCAGAATAGAGCAATATCATAAGACTGGAAGAGATTACGAAATGTTACAAAAAATGAAGTAATTGACAAGAAATGTTAACCTTAATTGAATGTTATCTGTAACAAGTTGGGAAATACCTTAACAGAATCTAAACAAATTCTATAAAGATGGCAGGAATACTGCAGTGGAACGCATGATATGAATGGCCGTGAGGATATACATGAGATACATGAACCAATGACAGCAGAGACAGGACCTGAACACTCATTAGATGAAATTGCATGGGCCATAAAGAACCTGAAGAGTGTTAAATTACTGGATGTGATGATATATCAGCTGAACTAATTAAAGAAAGCATACAAATCTATCTGGCATTATGTAAAAAGATATGGAAATATGGTATATGGCTAAAAGATTGGAAGAGAGCTATCTTCATTCCAATACCAAAAAAATTGCAACCTGAACATATGCACCAACTATAGAACTGTTGCCCTGATCAGTCATGCAAGTAATGTTCTAAGTATCATAATGGGAAGACTTCGTAAGAAAATGGAAGAAGAAATTATTGTGGTTCAAGCTGGATTTAGACAAGGAAGAGGAACAAGAGATCGCATACTCAACATGCGTTTAATAATAGAGATGTGCAGAGAATTTAATGTAAACCTATTCTCATGTTTTGTGGATTATTCAAAGGCATTTTACCGTGTACAACATTGCAACTTTGGGAAATCATGAAGAATATGGGCTTTCCATCTCATAAAAAAATGCTTTATCTAGACCAACAAGCAGATCTTAGAATAGATGGCGAGACATCAGATTGGTTTAACATCAAGCAAGGAGTCCGTCAAAGCTGTTGCTCTACCCCTATTTGTTTAACCTGTACGTCGAAAATATAATGAGAAATGTCAGAGACGATATAAAAATGGAGCTATACGGTGCCCTAAATATTGGTGGTCATGACATACCAGAGATTCGATATGCTGATGATACAGTATTGCTATCCACAACACAGAATGGTATAGAAAACCTACTAACCTCAGCCCAGGTTAATATTGAAAATCACAACTTATATCTTAACATAGAAAAAACAATGTTAATGCATACAGATAAACTACTATGGAGAAAGAAATATATGTTAATGATGAATAATAAGAGGTGGAGGAAAATTTCGAATATCTTGGGTCATTGATTACCAACAATGGGGACACAATGAAAGAAGTTAAAAGACGAATATCTATTGCTCTTCAAAGAATTAAAAAAAAAAACTGAATAAATTATGGAGAGGGACAGATAGAACTATAAAAATTAGATTTTTAAGAGTATGCATCTTTCCCATTGCAACATACGTCTGTGAGACCTGGACACTTACTAAACACGCTGAACAGCGCATAAATGCCTTTGAATATACATGTTATCTACGAGTTCTAAGAGTATCTTGGATAAAGATTTAAAAAAATGCATCCATACTTCAAGAACTGAATATTAAAGAAAGTTTGGTGTTTAAAGACCATAAAACAAAGAAAGTTGAAATATTTTGGTCACTTGAAACGACACGAAATTTTGGAGAGAACAAAAATGGAGGGGTATATGACTGGAAAGAGAGGAAAAGGAAGGCCAAAGATATGATGGGTGCAAGATGTGGCGGATGATCTCCAGAAGGGTTTATCGGATGCGGGACATCTGGCTTATGATCGATAGGTTTTCCGGAAGGTTGTTATGGGAACGAGGTTCTGCAAAGGATATGGTACTGAATGAATGAATGAAAAGAAATAAATTGGAGAACTTGGTGACAAATGGCAAGATTGAGGGGAAAAGCACAAGGGGAAGGCAGAGAAGTAAATACATGGATGTCTTGATCATGTGGTATGGTCGAGACAAGAACATATAGCTGATCCACGACTCAGGTGATCGCGTGAGATGTCGAAACATGACCGTCCACTTTTATCGGCACGACACATGATGATGATGATAATGACGTGTATGTGCTTGTGTTCGTGTTTGTTGTGTTGCTGCATTTGTAATGTCATATGATACCGGAAGGTGTCGGTGAATTCAATATTATGTCGGTCATATTTTCTGATGTCATGGTTACACATTCTGTGTTTTCTGGCCACTACAATACTGCGGCTTTAGCCATACTCCAACGCTGCCACTTTATTCCGTAGTTTTCTAGTTTCTCAAAAGTATGGTTCTGTCAACTTTTCAATTGCCTTTCCGGAATAGATAAGCGTGAGCAAACCGATGAAGTTTAAACCTAAAGATAAACCGATGAAGTTTAAACCTAAACATATGGTGTGTGTCCAATACATAACGTTGCGATTAACTCCAGGTTGATGACGTTTTAAGCAATCTTGCTTTCAGCAGTTTGCCATTGCTTCCTGAACTATACGTGAAATTCAAGTCCAGCCGACATTCGTAAACCAGTGATTTATAAATTGTTTGTATTTTAAGGTTAAAATTGTAACTAGTTTAAACTAGAGATGAATGAACAGGTGAGTTTTACAGAAAACAATGCGAGGAATAAACAGAAAGAGTAAGAGAATACAGTTAGACCCACTTAAGAATAAACATCATCATCATGTGTCGTGCCGCCATCTCTGTTCATCCAGCATCATTTCTCTTGGTCTGTCTCTTCAACACCAATCGCTTTTCTGTCGAGTCGTCACTGTGTTTTACAATGCATCTATTCTCATCATGACCAAAGACCAGTTGTCTTATTCTTATATTAGCATATTGTTTGTTTGCATTCTCTAACTTTGAATCTAACATGCTACCACTGCTAGTGCATTGGACTGATTGTTTCATGTGGATTAGCTTCCCCTATTACCGGTGCCCCTTGCCTTCAGGCGAACACACTCCGACTCCTGAGATACCTGTAATTTACATCCCCAAGTCAAGAATGGCCTGTTCTCCATGGTCAAAGGCTTGCAAACGCGGTTCGTGAGCCGCTTACCAGGCGTTCGTAACGCAGCTGTGACCGATGTGGCAGCTACCGTGTCGCTTTGTGTTATAACGTGTTGGTATGGTAGCCGGTCGTTCCGAAAGCAAAGGCGAATTACTGAACGTAAAACAAGCGAAGACATCAACATCAGCAGTGCGGGTGTTTGACAGCGATGTCCAGTAAAATAGGATATGAAAAACAAAGTCAAGGACGAAAAATCAACATTTTAGTCCAACTGACCGATGTGAGGCTTGTACCCGTTACTTAGGCATCAGCACACCGGAAGTTTTAGAGTGAGCTCTGTTATCCATTCGGAATGCTGGCCTCCATATTGACATATAACATTCTACTTTCAGTGGCCGTTTTCGGACACTCGTTGTTAGTGACTATAGCAGTCCAAGAATTCGTAAGAATACATTTCAGAAACCACAGCTATCTCTTAAGTCGGAGAGGGTTCGCCTAATGGCGAGGTCACCGGTAATAAGGAAAGATAATCATCATAACGCAAAAATCAGTCCAGTGCACTAGAAGTGGTATCACGTGTATGGACTATGCTTTAGTTCAAAGCGAACGAACGCATAAAAAACAAACAAACAACCAAACAAGAAACAACTACTCAGTTCCCTCCATCTTCTTAATAATTTCTTCGTTGACATTACATGATCCACTACCATACAACAGGATAGATTCTATAAACATTGTAGTCATCGCTTATCCGGCATTTAGTGACAGTGATTGAGAAGTGTCTGGCCGAGTGACTAGAACGCAGGGCTCCAATCCAAGAGACCCGGGGCCAAAACCTCAGTAAGGTGATGGGGTTTATGTTTCTGTCGGCGGCAAAAAGAAATCCCTACCCTTCACAATTCGCAGCGACTGCACCAGCAGTCCTCTAGCTCAAGACCCTCTCACCCCGCGTTTTTCTGGTGACTTACTGCATTCGATACTTTTTATTTTCGAAATATAGGTTTTTGCTCATCGATTCTGCTTTGACACGATTCGTCTATCTGATGTGATAATTGTCTCTAACTATTTGCATGTATCAACTTGTTTTAAGCATTTTCATGGTTTGAGGTGGATCTAAATATATGCCAAATCTTCTGATAGACGAGAACACTAGAATCTGCTTCTATTGGTCATCATCATCATCATCATCATCATCATCATCATCATCATCATCATCATCATCATCATCATCATCATCATCATCATCATCATCATCATCATCATCATCATCATCATCATCATCATCATCATCGTAAAGTACCAGGTGTTGTGCAAAAGTTAGCTGCACAGCCTTTACACCACGCCGCACTCCATCCCAACATTTGTTGGCTGTATGAAATTTCTTGGAAATTTTACGTTTCGAAACACAGCGGTGCTGTTTTTTCTTTTTTTTCGAAAAAGGTATAGGTGCCGGCCGTTCAGAAGGCAATGGCAAACTACTGAACGTAAAACTTGCCCAGGAATCACTAACAGCAAAATTGCTGGGGTTGACTGCTACGTCATGTGAAGGACATGCAACTAATTACTTTTAAATTAGTTTCCCATTGCTTTCTGAACGACCGACACATATACCATTGCATAGAGAGAAAAAAAACGTCAGATGGTCTGCTGCCAAATTTCCATCAGCTGTATTTTGAGCTTGGTAGGCGGGATTACAAATTGAGTTTGTAATGTCGCCGCCACAGCGCCTGTCGGATACGTCGAGATTAATGGCTCAACCCCAAAGAGATAAAGGATGCAAAATCCTTTTTCCCAATGTGATCCTGCTCGTTTAATTAATTTAGCTGTACTGACTCAATTGTTTGAGACCAGAAATAGAGTTTCAGAGAACGAAGGAATACTTTCAGGAAATAACTGAAAAAGTTGTATTCCCTTTTAGACCCAAATTATCCTTTAAGTGGTTCCTTGCCTCTCCTCTACCAACTAATTAATTCTATCTAGGGTAGTTTAAAACAATTTGACTATGACAAGTAAAATACAATCAATACATGACATGACCTCAGTTTTTATGATTTAATAAACACAAATATGGATTTTGTAAATTGCATTCAAAATTACAATTTCCTGTCATAAAATAAGGACATATACATATACAGTAAATATACAGAATTGATGTGCCAATGATAATGTATATATTAACAGCTATATTTTTTTCCAGTGGCATGTAATGCTAATCTTTTACTGGCCTGGATGATCTGGAAAAAAAGAACTGTCTACACTTAGAATTCTCCACTTCCAGCTTTGGGAATCCCTCTGGGTATCAATTAATTGCTGTAGTCTTAGTGTTCCAGGGCGTAGTAGAACATAAGTTGGCTCTTGGTTTTCCTTTCCATTGTTTGGCAGGTAAATGTTTAAATAAAGATTACCTCTCCTATGAGACAAATGGAATGGTTGCAGGTAGATAAGTTTCTGCGCTACTCTATCAAGGGCATCACTCAACAATGTGCTCACTCAACAGGTGCTGCATTCAATCTTCATCAAGTCAGGTCTGGATTGACATGAGTAAGGTCACTACCTGAAATTCCATCAATCACATAATTCTAATGATAACATAAATATGACATTAGAAATGAAATGTAAAAGCCTAAGAACATAACAAGTGAAAACAATAAAAGGAATCTTGTTCTTAGAGAAAACAAACATAGAAGAAAGATAGTCTTGGTGTTCTCAATTAGTTATCACCAACATAGTTGTTTGCTCTCACTCCAATCTTCCACTATCAGGTGTTCAAGGTTTAACTAGCAGATGTGCAGTTTCATCTTCACTTATGCCTGTCCTTCAGTTTATAGTTTAAGTAATACCTTGAATGATTTGGAATTTGACAATTATGTTGACCATTCTCTTCTTCATCTTTTTCTATTCAGGAAAAGGGTCTCATACATTAAGGGCTTTTAAAAATCAGTCCCCCTTGTAATGAGTGTTTGTTTATAAGCAATATAAGTACATTATGGTATCCATTCTTGTATAGTATTCAGGTGACTTCTCTTTTTAGTCCAAAGTTGTACGTATAGTATATTACCCCCTCTTCACCGTTTCTATACTAAGGTTGTACTTCAGCTATCCACACCATCATGCTTATTATAATCATTCTCATCATCATCATGATTACATTATTATCATGTTTATGACATTAGAAATCATTACATCCTTCTAACATTATCATCATAATCATTAGTACATCATTGTTATTACATTACAGTCATCATCATCATCTTTGTAGTACATTATTATCATTACACTAGACCATATGTGTTAACAGTAGTGACATGAAATACAAAGTGGGAGTTTGCTTAAATTACACACACAGATGCTGTAATATGCGTAATGTATGATATTGGTTGTGTCATGCTAAGCGCACAAAACTAGATGATTATAGCATGCATGATATTTTATACGAAGTGGTGTTATGCGCCGGAGTGTACTAAATTATTATTTAGTTTATGGGTTATGCCGAACTAGTTTCTGGTGATAGTCATGACATTCTACATCAAATTGCTGGCTATCATGAGATTGACTGTTGGCTTATACTCCCTCTCTCTCAGCATGTAACTTCACTCACTCACTCAATCTCCTCATGCATCAGTCAACATATCCATCTTTGCATGTGGCGTCAAATGCACTCATCTCTGACATCATTCATATGTATGGATGATAATTTTACTCAGTCCATAGACACATTCATATTGGTATGGATGATCATATAGGGATCATTCATCACACATCCTTCATACTGGCATGTAAGGTGGGTACTTATGTGATTTCCCAATGATAACCTTAAATGTTAACACCATTGACATCACAATGAGATCTCACCCATTCATCAGACACAATCATATCTGTATGGATGACAATCATGCATATGTAGGTGCTTTACACAGAATACATTCACAGATTCACAAGAATGACATTACAAGGGAATCTCATCCTTCAACCTAACTTATACTATTTCATGGATATTTAGTCATGCATGCTGATGGGTTTTATCAAATGATACATTCACATCTGTTTAACAATGATGAATCACACATGACATAAATTTATGTGATCATTAGACACACTTGTGCAATTCACCCAGGATTTAGCAACAGGAAATCCATGAGTTATCACATGGTCTCATAAAATACATACAATTTAGGTGATATATCCAATTCACATTAAGGTATTATGAATTAAAATACTTCTTGCATATCGGTTGGTTACACACTATTATGTGGCACAAATATTATTATTCCCCATGGTTAACAGCCATGTCTATATATTTGCCTTACCCCATGAGTGCTGTACTATCACACAAATTATGATACCTGTAGAACTCTTTTTGGTTCTCATGTGTTCACGAACTACCAGAAAACTGTTTGTTTGCCCATGTGCTCAAGTCAAAATTAAATCTTCAGACTAATTACACATTACACTAGTTTGACTTACCAGTTTTTACACATTTAGAATAGTTTCTTTAAGTCTTAAGTTACTCTAATTCATTGTAGATTGAGTTTCTTAAGAAATAAAATTTACAACATGTGTCTAATGTTTATACATTAACTAAGTTGTTTAGCTGGAAGAAAATAAAACACTGTGGTTTTCTCCTAATGTACAGTTTATCTTATGACTATGATAACTGAGTATAATATTATTTAGTTTGTACTATATTAAATTCTTTAAGAACTCACCATTCCAAATCATTGTAGATTGAGTTGCTTAAGAAATAAATGTACAACTTGGACTAATGATTATACATTACATCAGTTGTTTACTTTGGGAGAAATTAAAATTCACTATGGTGATTCTTAATGAATAGTTTATCTATAAACTATAACCATTAATTATAATTAACTTCTTAAGAATTCACCACACGTGTTCACAAGTCGACTTACCAACTCTTCTTCTGGGAAACTGAACTCACAACTTATCAAAGATTTAAATGAATTAAATATGGTGTTTAACTTATTTATCAGAATGACCTCAACATGTCGACACGTTTCATGATCTGAATGAGATACAATTTCTCACAGCGATTTCGTACGCTGAGGGTTTTCTTTCTCTTGAATTTTGAAACTCTCTCACTCATTTCCGCTGCTTCAGATCTTATGTCTCATGCTGACTGATGTACAAACAGGCCATGTAGCTCTGCGCGCTGCTATTTATACGGTCCTTTCCCGGTTAACGTTTTTCATTGCCAACGGGTATATTAAATCTTGGATCGTACAAATGTGAAACAAACCATTTCGGTTTCGGTGAACTCCGATTTTGTCGTCCTGGAAATATTTAATGCGATGTTACGTTTGTAAAAATATATCACAGCGCCTTCACCACAATCCTTCACCACAGCGTCATCCCCACAGCGCCTTCACCACAGCGCCATCCCCACAGCGCCTTCACCACAATCCTTCACCACAGCGTCATCCCCACAGCGCCTTCACCACAGCGCCATCCCCACAGCGCCTTCACCATAGCGTCATCCCCACAGCGCCTTCACCATAGCGTCATCCCCACAGCGCCTTCACCATAGCGTCATCCCCACAGCGCCTTCACCACAGCGCCTTCACCACAGCGTCATCCCCACAGCGCCTTCACCACAGCCTCATCCCCACAGCGCCTTCACCACAGCCTCATCCCCACAGCGCCTTCACCATAGCGTCATCCCCACAGCGCCTTCACCACAGCGTCATCCCCACAGCGCCTTCACCATAGCGACATCCCCACAGCGCCTTCACCACAGCCTCATCCCCAAAGCGAATTCGCCACACCGCCATCCCCACAGCGCCTTCACCCCAGCGCCATCCCCATAGCGCTTTCACCACAGCCTCATCCCCACAGCGAATTCGCCACACCGCCATCCCCACAGCGCCTTTACAGCAGCGCCTTCATCACAGTGCCTTCGCAACAGCGCCATTCCCACAGCGACATCCCCACAGCGCCTTCGCCATAGCGCCATCCCCACAGCGCCATCCCCACAGCGCTATCACCACAGCGCCATCCTCGCAGCGCCATACGCACATCGCCTTCGCCACAATCCTTCGCCACAGCGCCATCCCCACAGCGCCATCCCCACAGCGCTATCACCACAGCGCCATCCTCGCAGCGCCATACGCACATCGCCTTCGCCACAATCCTTCACCACAGCGCCTTCACCACAGCGCCATCCCCACAGCGCCTTCACCACAATCCTTCACCACAGCGTCATCCCCACAGCGCCTTCACCACAGCGTCATCCCCACAGCGCCTTCACCATAGCGTCATCCCCACAGCGCCTTCACCACAGCGCCATCCCCACAGCGCCTTCACCATAGCGTCATCCCCACAGCGCCTTCACCACAGCGTCATCCCCACAGCGCCTTCACCACAGCCTCATCCCCAAAGCGAATTCGCCACACCGCCATCCCCACAGCGCCTTCACCCCAGCGCCATCCCCATAGCGCCTTCACCACAGCCTCATCCCCACAGCGAATTCGCCACACCGCCATCCCCACAGCGCCTTTACAGCAGCGCCTTCATCACAGTGCCTTCGCAACAGCGCCATTCCCACAGAGACATCCCCACAGCGCCTTCGCCATAGCGCCATCCCCACAGCGCCATCCCCACAGCGCTATCACCACAGCGCCATCCTCGCAGCGCCATACGCACATCGCCTTTGCCACAATCCTTCGCCACAGCGCCATCCCCACAGCACCATCCCCACAGCGCCATCCCCACAGCGTCATCCCCACAGCGCCTTCACCACAGTGCCTTAGCCACAGCGCCATCCCCACAGCGCCTTCGTCACAACCCTTCGCACAACCGCCATCCCCACAGCGCCTTCGTCACAACCCATCGCAAAACCGCCATCCCCACAGCGCTTTCGTCACAATCCTTCACAAAACCGCCATCCCCACAGCGCCTTCGTCACAACCCTTCGCACAACAGCCATCCCCACAGCGCCTTCGTCACAACCCATCGCAAAACCGCCATCCCCACAGCGCTTTCGTCACAATCCTTCACAAAACCGCCATCCCCACAGCGCCTTCGTCACAACCCTTCGCGAAACCGCCATCCCTACAGCGCCTTCGTCACAACCCTTCGCAAAACCGCCATCACCAAGCGCCATCCCCACAGCGTCTTTGCCACAGCGTCTTCGCAACAATCCTTCTCCACAGCGCCATCTCCATAGCGCCATCCCCACAGCGCCTTCACCACAATCCTTCAACACAGCGTCATCCCCACAGCGCCTTCACCACAGCGTCATCCCCACAGCGCCTTCACCATAGCGTCATGCCCACAGCGCCTTCACCACAGCGCCATCCCCACAGCGCCTTCACCATAGCGTCATCCCCACAGCGCCTTCACCACAGCGTCATCCCCACAGCGCCTTCACCCCAGCGCCATCCCCATAGCGCCTTCACCACAGCCTCATCCCCACAGCGAATTCGCCACACCGCCATCCCCACAGCGCCTTTACAGCAGCGCCTTCATCACAGTGCCTTCGCAACAGCGCCATTCCCACAGCGACATCCCCACAGCGCCTTCGCCATAGCGCCATCCCCACAGCGCCATCCCCACAGCGCTATCACCACAGCGCCATCCTCGCAGCGCCATACGCACATCGCCTTCGCCACAATCCTTCGCCACAGCGCCATCCCCACAGCACCATCCCCACAGCGCCATCCCCACAGCGCTATCACTACAGCGCCATCCTCGCAGCGCCATACGCACATCGCCTTCGCCACAATCCTTCACCACAGCGCCTTCACCACAGCGCCATCCCCACAGCGCCTTCACCACAATCCTTCACCACAGCGTCATCCCCACAGCGCCTTCACCACAGCGTCATCCCCACAGCGCCTTCACCATAGCGTCATCCCCACAGCGCCTTCACCACAGCGCCATCCCCACAGCGCCTTCACCATAGCGTCATCCCCACAGCGCCTTCACCACAGCGTCATCCCCACAGCGCCTTCACCACAGCCTCATCCCCAAAGCGAATTCGCCACACCGCCATCCCCACAGCGCCTTCACCCCAGCGCCATCCCCATAGCGCCTTCACCACAGCCTCATCCCCACAGCGAATTCGCCACACCGCCATCCCCACAGCGCCTTTACAGCAGCGCCTTCATCACAGTGCCTTCGCAACAGCGCCATTCCCACAGCGACATCCCCACAGCGCCTTCGCCATAGCGCCATCCCCACAGCGCCATCCCCACAGCGCTATCACCACAGCGCCATCCTCGCAGCGCCATACGCACATCGCCTTTGCCACAATCCTTCGCCACAGCGCCATCCCCACAGCACCATCCCCACAGCGCCATCCCCACAGCGTCATCCCCACAGCGCCTTCACCACAGTGCCTTAGCCACAGCGCCATCCCCACAGCGCCTTCGTCACAACCCTTTGCACAACCGCCATCCCCACAGCGCCTTCGTCACAACCCATCGCAAAACCGCCATCCCCACAGCGCTTTCGTCACAATCCTTCACAAAACCGCCATCCCCACAGCGCCTTCGTCACAACCCTTCGCACAACCGCCATCCCTACAGCGCCTTCGTCACAACCCATCGCAAAACCGCCATCCCCACAGCGCTTTCGTCACAATCCTTCACAAAACCGCCATCCCCACAGCGCCTTCGTCACAACCCTTCGCAAAACCGCCATTCCTACAGCGCCTTCGTCACAACCCTTCGCAAAACCGCCATCACCAAGCGCCATCCCCACAGCGTCTTTGCCACAGCGTCTTCGCAACAATCCTTCTCCACAGCGCCATCTCCATAGCGCCATCCCCACAGCGCCTTCGTCACAATCCTTCGCCACAGTGCCATCCCCACAGCGCCTTCGCCACAATCCTTCGCCACAGCGCCATCTCCATAGTGCCATCCCCACAGCGCCTTTGCCACAATCTTTCGCCACAGCGCCATCTCCATAGTGCCATCCCCACAGCGCCTTCGCCACAATCCTTCGCCACAGTGCCATCTCTACAGCGCCATCCCCACAGCGTCTTCGGCACAGCGCCTTCGCCACAATCCTTCGCCACAGCGCTTTCAGCACAGCGCCTTCGCCACAATCCTTTGCAACACCGTGATCCCAACAGTGCCATACCCACAGCGCCATCCCCACAGCGCCATCCCCACAGCGCCATCCCCACAGTTCTATCCCCACAGCACCTTCGCCACAGAGTTTTGCAAAACATCGCTCAAATCACAGCCAGTAGTTGGAAACAATCGGCCCTGTCCCAATCCCTTGTCTAAAGTATTTTCTTGGTCAATGTTTCTTAACAGATATTTGTCCCCTTTGGGACCTCTGCCACTTCTTCCAAGAAACATGTCTTCCATCACCGTTCTTTCGGAAACATTTCAGCGCTTACAGTAGCCAAAGTGTTTCAGTTTCCGAAACATGGTGATGCTTATTAGTCAGTTCTCTTATCTTGTGGAATGTCAGTGTTTTTCTTGTTCCTAAACCATCTTCCCACTGATGGACGCACACTATGTCATCATCAAGTGCCATACCGACTGGCGTAGGCGTTCATGACTCTCCACAGTTCTCGGTTTTGATTTTCTGGATCAACTCTGCCGTTGATATTCCTCCATGCCACTGTCGCAATCCATCCAGCATTATTTCTCCTGGTCTGCCTCTGCCTCTCTTTTCCTCGATCTTTCCGGTTGTCATGATGTTTTCCAGCGCCTCTCTTCTCATCACATGACCAAAAAAAGCTGTTTGTTTCTTTCTTATTGTTGTATATAATGTTCTAGTTATATTAGCCTCTTTAAGGCATTCGTTGTTAGTTACTTTGACAGTCCATGGAATTCGCAACATTCGACTAAGGAACCACATCTCTGTTGCTTCCAATCTCTTCCTAATTTGTTCATTTAGACTCCAAGATTCACAGCCATACAGCAAATCAGGTTCTATATAGCTCTTCAGCACTCTCTTTCTTACATTCACTGATAATTATCTTGGTACTTCAATTTTAATTCACCGCAAACAACCGCAAACAAAGAAGAATCCCTTCGAGCCTCATTTGCATCGGTCCGGCAATCATTTTCCGGTTTAGTGTTCGGTGGACTTCTAGACCGATCGATGGACGTTTTTTTTTAGTTTTGGGCCCGTAGGACCCTCACTGTCGTCGACAGTGAGGGCCCTGCGGGCCCAAAAGCTTAAAATCATCCATCGATCGGTCTAGAAGTCCACCGAAAACTAGAAAACTGTAAACTGCTAGACCGATCGATGGATGTTTTTAAGCTTTTGGGCCCGCAGGGCCCTCACTGTCGACGACAGTGAGGGCCCTACGGGCCCAAAACTAAAAAAAAAACATCCATCGATCGGTCTAGAAGTCCACCGAACACTAAACCGGAAAATGATTGCCGGACCGATGCAAATGAGGCTCGAAGGGATTCTTCTTTGTTGCGGTAAATTAAAATTGAAGTACCGTTATCTTTAGTTATTTTTCTACAGCCATTTGTGACTTACTTATTAACTTACCCTCGTAATTATATAAAGCTAAGTCTGCAAATCTATTATGTCATCAACTGGAGGAACATTTTTTAAAACCGGTCACGTGATTGATAAGAATAATGCGTTTCACAAAATGGTCGCATGTTAAAGCTGGCAGAGGAAATTGCCATTCATTTACTGAAACAAATATCGTACAAACAAAAAGACATGATAGTGAGTTTAAAATTAGCAGACAATTCAAATTACTGTGTGAATATATTTTATATTGGTTACATTTCCACAGATTTACCACAGTTCCACCGAATTTTATTCATATTTTACTATGTTTACAACCACAACTAAGTGTACTTCTTCTTTTGTTAATCTTATATGTTGTTATCTTGGTTTTAGAATTATTTACTTAATCTAAGCCGTCACCAGCTATCTTTTCTATTTTTCTGATTCTCCTCATCCCGCCCTTATGCCTTAATGTAGTCACCGGAGGATCTTCTCCTATACTATATGTTATGTTTCGTGCATGTATTTGTTTGCTGATGAAGGCCAGTCGCCGCAACGTCATGTATGTGTCGTAATTCTGTTGTGTAAAGCTGCATTACTTTGTGTTATTTTATATTGTATTGGTATCGCACTAAATTCTCGTGCAGAGATATCTAGAAACTCTAGGCGGAGAATGACTGTTTCCCGAGAAAGTGTCTTTTCCCAATAAGCACTAGCTCCTCTTGCGCATTGATTTGGCACGAGTGTGGAAATTGGCTAAACCATTCATTCACTTCATTTTGCTCGAAGAGAGCAGACGCAGGCCTGTGTTAAGCCATTTTGTGTTGCGTCTCACCTCAACCATGATTCGGCTGACTGTTATAGAAGGGAGGCTGAGGAGCCCTTGAACAGTTCTGAAAGCTGACTGGAGTCTAGTTCTGAACATTCAGGTACTTATTTGTTTAAATCATTTAACTTTGTAAGTGTGTACAAAACGCCATCGTTCTAACCTCATTACCTATGCGGATGTCCTTGCATAACTAATTAGCAAACCGATCGATAGCGCTGTTGAAGGCTAGGTCGTGTGTTGTTTACCAACGGGTGTTCGCGAATCAGCTGTTGGGAAGGCAGGCATGCGATGTAGGCGATTTGGGTTTAAATTATATTTACCGTGTATCGCCAATCGTTGCATCTATTAGGTTGCGGTGTTAGAATAAAACATAGTTACTTGTGCCTGATAGGAACCTAGATTTAGGTCAGTCAGTTGCTGAAGCAAGGAGAACGGTTAGAAAACCAGGTAAGTTGGTAGGTGGAGATTCAGACAAAACTGTGCTTAGTTACTAAGTAAAGATAGAACTTAGTTCTGTGCCACCAGGAATGATGTAACTATTGTGTAGTAACTTAATAGTGAATTCATTGTGTGGAACACGGGATTTCTGTGTGAAGGTAAGTCTGCATTGATGATATATATATATGTTGTGGCCTTGTGTATATATATATTAGGTCATGGCATGTGATACTTCCTGGAGTAATTCCGAACGCCGAATAGGTCGACGCGTGATAACCCTGCGTGCCGTCGCGAGGTACATATGCGTTCTGAATTCTTGTCTTAGCTATCCTGTTCTTTCATACTGGCGCTAGTGCGAGTGAATGCTAAGGTGCTGGAAGTATGGAAAGATGCAAGGAGGTTGTATGAGACAGGGGACATATAGGATATGGGGGATGTGAAAGCAAGTTATGAAAGTATAGGTTGGCAGACCAGGCCAACGATGAAGTTCGGTCCCGGCCAAGGCGAAACCACTTGGGAGGGCGGAACTGGAACATCACCCTTGGAACATGTGGGGAACATGTATTATCAAGAAGGCTTCTTGACTCTAAGGAAGAATCTGATAAGAAGAGTTTGCTATGGCGTGGGCAGGTGGTCCCACCAGCAAACAGGCATGTGTACATATTGGATGTGATCATGTACTATTCCTATATCCCGAGGGATGGTATATTGATCAGTATTATGTTTACTAATGAACATTGATGATGTAAGGAACGAGTCCAGGGACACTTTACCTTAATGTTTAGTTCGATTAAATTAGAACTATGATAACAGCCTACTATCACTACTGACGTTAGCGACGACTGGTAGATGATTAGGGATAGGTGAGACCTACGATCAGACTCGTCATTCTGATTTCTTGCTCTGTTTGACGGGCTGTTCTGTGAGGCAAGCTGACATTACTGAACACATGCTTTACTACTCTCCATAGAGAGATAATGCTTTGGTTATATGCATACCTAAATAGCATGACTGAGGGTTGAGTAGTCATTGGTAGGATGCATGTGGACTAATGTTTGGGCCAGTATACCCTCACCGGTCGCTCTTCCTTTTCAGGAGTTTGTCTGTTGAGGAAACAGTCAACTATAATTGTCGTTGACGGGAAACCACTTCGTGTAACACAGCGAAGGGTCCAATTCTTTACTTATTACGCCAGACTCAATCACACCATGTACCCAGTGTGATTCATCATGCGTGAAGGTTTGCATCCAGTAATACAGGTGCCCTGAAGGTGCACATGTGGGACATGATGGTTTGTGTTGTTTTTCTGCATTAGAAGATACTCTATTTCAGCCAGGAACATTTCAGCAATTTGAGCAATCATACTCAAGGAAAGGAAACACCTGACCGTATATTATTACGGTGGTTCCGCCTAAACGCGGAAAAAGATTTAGACACTTGAATGGTTCTTATGACAGCTATAGTGGCAGGTCTTGAGAAGAACTACACCAGCTATTAATGATAACTTGTGGCAAGTGTTACCAGGTGGAAGGGACAAGAGATTATAGTCCAACCTGAATTGTCTTCCGTGAAAGTAGATGTCTGATTCTAATAGTGTACTGAACGAGCACGAAGACTATGAACTGTGTTCGTGTAGGACTCAGTGACATATCAGTTACCTTATCTGATTCTTCAAGCAGTGTTACTGTATTATGAGTACGGGACCATTGAATTGGTCATGGACATATTCTTCAAGCAGTGTTACTGTGCTATGATTGCGGGACCATTAGATTGGTCAGGGACTTATTCTATAACCAGTGTTACTGTGTTGTGAGTATGGGACCATTGAATTGGTCAATAGACTTATTATCCAACCACGGGTAATGAACTACTGAGGGACCATTAGATTGGTCAGTGACTACTTAGGTTCATCGAAGTCACGAATACTTGGAGTCTAATCCAGGAGGATGGTCTCGAAGCCAGTGTTGATAGAGAACTGAGTATTAACAGTGACTTAATAGGAGTGATAAAGATGCAGTTGGTCCATTTGAGTGAGGTCCAGCGGTGACTCTATTGTTGTGGATCCACGCTCTGGGGACGGAGTGGTCTCTCACTGGAAGGAAACCGGGTGAGTGGCGGACCGACTGGACGGGACATCTGCATCCAATCTACTTCTCAACCTGATGATGACAACCATATCTCTGATTCTGTCTCTACTCTATCCTCTATTTGTGTAAATAGATTATTCTATCAGGATGTTCATTTCAGTTCTATATTCTCAAGGGTAGAATAAACTTTATGTAAGTTGACTTGCTCTTTGTATAATGATTGAGTGTGGTCTCGGACGATGCCTAAGTGTTCATTGTTCCACAGGTGTAGGTAGTTAGTGGGGGTCTAGAATCTGGAGGGGCTTGTAGACATAATTAACTAATATGAGATCAGCCACAGAGTAAAAATGTGTATCTGCCTATCCAACCGCTGGGGCTAGAATACACGGGAGTGCTAGAGACACCTCGGGTGTGGTTCACTCTCACTATCCAAGGCGATCTTGTTACAGTGAGTGCTGTATATTTCAGCTTGATGTATGTATTTAATTACTTTAGTTTATTTTGTGTGAAGTCTGTAGTATGTACCTGGCGAGATGCTGTGAAATATACCAGGGAATAAATCATGCAATCGATTGTTTGTGTTTTCGTTATTTAGATAATCCAACTCTATGCAGATTTTCATATGTAGGTAAAGGACAAGGGAAATTGAAATCATTGTACATGTGATTACTGCAGACCTGTCAATGCCCAATTCTGTATGTACAAGAAAATCATTAGTCTATTTTGCAAACATGAAATAATCTATATGCTACGATGTTCCGAGTTAATTTCTACTTTATTCTTCAAGCACAAAATCACTAAAAACATGTAGTATTGCTGTTTTATTCAACTAATTAGTATACTAAAATGAGATAAAGAAACATTACAACAACGGAAATGAGATTCCTGTGAAGAATACTCAATGTATAAAGAAGAGAGAAAAATCAGAAATGATTAAATCAGTAACAGAGTGGGGCTTATAGAAGCGCCAAATTTATTAGAAAACAGCAAGTTAAATGGTTCGGCTACCAACTAACAGTATACCACAATAAGCAATGATGTATAGATCAAATGGAACCAGAAGAAGAGGTCGACCATGTACACGATGGACAGAGGGAATAACAGAGTCCATGGGAATCTCGATATTTGAAGCCCATAAACTGGCACTCTCCCGCAGTTTGTGCTTCACATCGACACCGCAAGGTACAAGACGAACAAGATGAGATGAGTCAACCAAAAGCCGGCACTGTGGCAAAGGGGTTACGAAGGCGATTCGCAATCCCGCATACAGTGATCGAAACACAGCTGCAGGCGATTTGAAAGCAGACCTCCATTCGCTGGTTTTCACACAATGGTCTATGCGTTGGTTGATCAGAAAGCACCGGCAAAATAAACGTGTTTTGCATATTCTTTGCAGGACATCGCTGTCAACATCAGCATCTGTCAGCTGATTGTTGATTTCTTGGCAAGATTACGCTCAGTAGTTTGCCATTGCTTTCTGAGCGGCCGGCTCACATACCCCGTAAGTTATCGACACGATCCGAACCACCGCTGATTCTCACCGTCGTCACGTTACCTACGAGAGTATACGAGATTACGGAGAAAAGTCACTAACCTCTAGGTCAGGAAGCCGGCATTGTCAAAATACTGAACCTAACATTGCCTAATAAATGACAAACAGCCTAACATGCTGGGATTGACTGCTACGTTCTGTAAACGATATGCAACAAACTATATTTCTTCAACTAAAGGCATGCCAGTTTTGTTTCTACAACACTTTCTACTGAAGTTTGACCTTCTACACATGAGGTAGAAAACAAACTGTAAAAATCAACAGTTCTTCTGGGGGATCAGCCAATCGATTGTTCAATCAGTCCAGAAATTATAGCTTCGTAACCTTGTTGAAAGTTGTCTGCAATGGATCCCCAGTGATTTCTTGTCCTGGCTGTTGTTGTAAACTGTGAAAGACTGTTATTCGTCAGTCTTTTACTACTGTCTTCTCTCATGTAAATGACCCGTTCCCTTTATTGTGGTGGTTGATTTGTTTTATCTTAGTTATATACCTTAGTGTCTTCAGTCTCTTCCTAGCTAGCTAGTCATATTGCCTAGTGTATCCTGGAGATGTCGCTTGCTTGCCATACACCCTGCTTGTTTGTTTCACAAGTCGTTAACCTAATAATTTCTCCTTAGTTATTCTTCCTGGTTAAACTTTAGGAACGATGGCGGTCGGCCTGTCGCTTGGAATTGACTGGATTGCCTTTTCAGTTCATGAATGCATTTTTCCCGGAGACTACTAGGGGTCGTCGCTAGAGCTACGATGTTCGTGCTTTGTGCAATGCTTTCAGCTGGCCGCCGTGCCGAAAGGGACCGAGCCATATAGGATAAATCCTGGGGCAATGAAGTCGATCCTCTCGACTTTTAATGCAGTAATGTGTGGCTGCTGGTTTTCTAGTGGTCGCCGCCTCCATTGACGATGAACTGTATATTCCGTGGAAGACTTTTGTGTTGCCTTTCTGACGGCGAGATTACGCACAGTGTACCTGTGCGGGCTGTTGGCTTGTCGAGACTTGTGTCTATTCCACATAGGGCAGTGAGGAGTATTTCGTTTCATATTCACTGGCACAGGAACAGAGCATAATGGAGACGACCCGTTGCCGTGAAGTTGGAACCACGAATACCTAACTAACTAACTAACTAACTAACTAACTAACTAACTAACTAACTAACTAACTAACTAACTAACTAACTAAGTAACTAACTAACTAACTAATTAACTAACTAACTAACTAAACTTGTAGCTGGCTTATATTACTGCTGTTATCTATGCATATGTTATTGTCATACCATTTGGGGTAGCACTTCTCCCTGATTGGATGAATCACTGAAAAACGAGAAGTAGATTGAGAGCTTTACCAAAGCACGACTACAAAAAACAATGGACGTTGCGGCCAAAGCCTTCGTCAGCACAGAACAAACAAACAAAAATAGATCAACAAATACACGAACGACACTACATGAAAATATAAATTTCACTTATCTGTGTCCTAGCTGGAACGGCTATCCATTGATGGAATAAAACTGATGTCGTGGTTAACGGGGTCAACTGACTAAAGGTCAGTACAGGCAGAAACTCGGTGATTGGTTACGTCAACCGATGAGAGAACCCGCGCTTGGGGGGGGGGGGGGGGGTGCGCCCAGGAGAACGAATGGAAACATATGGATATGTAGAGCGCTGTAGCTAACTCTGGGGCGATGTAACGGATGCAGTTCGCAATTCCGCACGCCAAGTTCGAAACGCTGCTGTGGGCAATATGGATGCAGATCAACACGCGTTTGCTATCATAAAATAGCACAAGTGACGGTTGTTCAGAACGCCATGAGAAGCGTCCCCACGCAAACTCCCTGATTGGAGACTGTCTGCCTCCTCGATACCTGGGATGTTGCTGAAGGAACACGTGTACTTAGACCAGCTGTGCACTTCTACAAAGGTATCGCCAGGAATATCATCCACCTGATCACTGAGCAGTAGAACATAATCACAATGCATATGGTCTCTTTTAACATTTTGTTGAATCTATTTCTTTATTGAAGTGCTGTCGATATTTAGAGATTTAATCCCGAAGTGTCTAAAGCAGTGGTTCTCAACCGGTGGGGAATTCCCCCCCCCCCCCAGGGGGGAATTTCAGGGTTTCCAGGGGGGGGGGGAATGAAGACCATTTCAAGATCGTGTTAATACAAGAACCGATTACTTGACATAGTTTTTCCCTTCATACTTTACAGTTATGTATGTCTTGTCCTTCTAAAATTCATTTTATAAAGTAAGTAGACCCACAAATCATGTTTTATGTGAATGTCTAGACTTGTTTTAGTATATGCTATTACATTTGCCTTCCACTTTTACGTATACTGTGTAGGGGTGAGGGGATTTTTAGATAGGAAATATGAAAGGGGGGGGGGGATGACGTTCTGAAAATACGGTGAAGGGGGGAACGGGCCAAATTTTTGATAGGAAGGGGGGGGGGGGGAATGGCGTTCTGAAAATATGGTGAAGGGGGGAATGGGCCAAAAAAGGTTGAGAACCACTGGTCTAAAGCTTTCAGTAATGACAAATATATCCTACGACCTCAACTTCTTGTAAGTTTGTGATTGTGAGTAAGTATATGTATATGCGAGGAAGTGTTTTTGTGTGATATTAAGTGGGTGCATAACTGTGAGAGTTTGTGTAAATGATATAAGTATATATGCAGGATTGTATGTATGTGTTCATGTATGTGCGTGTGTACGTGTTTCTGCCTGCCTGCATGCCTGCCTGTCTCATAATATGATATTATGCATTGTTTATGTTTACAACAGTCATTTGACAATGGATTTTTCCTTTGAGAATGTGACATGCACAATTGATGAACGAAAGATTAGTGATTGGAAGGGCCGAATGTAAAACGGGCCTGCCTGCCCAATTTGTGACCCTTTAAAAATAAAGTTCGTTCGTTTGCTAGTATATATTCATATTTCTGAGCAACAATCATCGTGTGTGATCTTATTGTTAATGTTCTTTAATGAACTTCAAGTTTAGACAACTATGTTTGTTTTTACTTTAGTGTGCTTTAAACTCAAGCGTAACCCATACAATAAGTGTGCTTTAATCTCAAGCTTAACCCATACAATCAATCAATCATGTGCCATGCCGGAAAGCGTGGGCGGTCATGACTCACCATTTACCTCGATCACCAGCGTCGTGGATCAGCTCAGTGTTCCTGTCTCGTCCATGCCATGTGACCAAGCCATCCCGGTATTTTCCTCTCGGTCTTCCTCTTGGTCTGTTCCTTTCGATCTTGCCAGTTGTCACTAAGTTCTCCAATCCATGTCTTCTCATAACATGTCCAAAAAATTCTGACTGTCTACATCTAATTTCTCTAATCAATTTACGATTTTCATTTGTCTCCTGTAGTACTTGGTCATTGGTTTTCTGTCTGTCCATGGTATTCTTTCCATTTTCCTCAGAAACCACATTTCTGCAGCCATCAGATGATTTTCAGCTTGACTGCCCATTGTCCAAGTTTCACATCCATACAAAAGAACAGGCTCTATGTATCCCCTATTTTTCTCGTTTCAATTGACATCTTTTACACGCGCTACTGTTTCTAGTAGTTGCCACTGTTGGGGAGTGCACTGGACTGATTTTGCGTTTGAATTAGCTTTCCCTGTTACTAGTGTCGGCTCTGTTGCTAATACAATTCGTCATACCGCATGCCGCGTTTGAAACAGCTGTGGGTGATTAGGCAGCAGACCGCATTGCGTTGGTTTCCATGTAATGATATGAGTGCCGGTCGTTCAGAAAGCAACGGTAAACTACAGAACGTAAACTTGCAAAGAAATCACAAATAGCCAACAATTGCTGGGGTTGACTGCGACGTCCTGTAAAGGATATGCAATTAACTGAACTTTTATTACTTGTGTCCCTCGCCACGAGGTGAATCCACTCCGACTTCTGAGGTATTTGAAATTTACGTCACCAAGTCAAGGACGAGAAGTCAACATTTTAGTCCAACTGACCTGTGTAGGAGTTGAACACGCTTTACCGAAAGTTTAAGATCGTGTACTCTTATCAATTCAGCCTTGTTAACCTCTGACAAAATGATTAAAATATGTTAAATAACAATATTCATTTCCGTCTGACATGCCACTAATTGGATGCCGCCGTAACATAGTGGCTAGACGCTTGGCTGGCGACCCATTGACCAATTGTTTGAATCCGTAACCTTGCGGATTTTCAAAATTGATGCAGGCTCCAAGATCGACCCAGCCTTAAATATGTATCAAACAATATCTTTGGAAGAGAAGACGATGACCACATCATGCCTGGAGTGCCGAATGACCAATAAAGATGTGGGTCTGGCATGCTATGTCCAGTACACCTTAAGTCATGGGGGATGAGTGGTCTCGTGGAATGGTGTCCGCCTCGAGTGCTGGAGGTCCCGGGGTCAAGTCCAGATGAGGGCAGGGATATTTTTCACGTGGACTTCTAGTAACAAAATGTCCCCTGGTCTCTGGGTAGTGAGATCGGACGCCCGTGTGTATAAAAATCCCTTGGCAGTTGGAAATCGAAAAAGAGTAGCCTAACGGCGCTGCCCGGGCAACATTTCGAGTTAAAAATCTACCCAAAGTATTTCAGGATCCTCGCCAGTGTTTCGAAGTTCGTGCACTGAGCTTAGAGTCTCCGAAATCAGGCTTGAGTTAGGAGTAGAACGGAGCACTTATGGGTTACACCCGTGTGCCGTGATGTTGATCCGTCGAATAAACTAAACAAAACTTAAACGGACACTTTAAGTTTAAATTATTTTATTCGGTAATTTTTCACGTATTATAAAAATGTAAAAAATATAGCCACCTTAATTCCTTGTTGTAATAGAGCAATTATAAATCACGGTAACTACTGTTGTCAAATAATAAGAGAGACAGTTAATCAAAAGTCAACAACCAGCCAGAGTAGTCATTCTGCGGTCTGAATACTTGACTTGCGCGAACGAATTTTTTTTCCCCCCGCATATCCGCATATATATTTACAGGACCGTGCAGTCAACCGCAGCATGTGTCAACTACTGTTGATGTCTTGGCAAGATTTCCCTCAGTAGTTTGCCATTGCTTTCTGAGTGACCGGTTCACATACCTCCGTAAGCCTCCCCTCCCAAAGCGACGCGATCCGCTACCGAATCTCGCGCAGCTGAAGTGCACGAATATAGATCGTTAATATCTATCTCGAAATCTGATCTAATAAATTGACTTTCAGTTTAATCTCTTCATGATCCTTTCCTGGTTCCATCTTGTCTATGCGTTAATCTATATGATAAACGTTAATTTTTACATCTCGTCTATAATTTGATCTCTCAGTCAAACTCTAATAGTTTAATCTCTTCTGTCTCATTATTTATGAAGTAAAGTCTTCGCGTTTAGCCTGGTTTAGCAAGACATAATTTTTAAACAAGTTGGAGAACTTCCTGGGTTTAACGTCAATGGAAGATTAATAAACAGTCTTAGGTTTCCCGATGTCACAGTGTTACTAGCAGGAAGCGAACAAGAGTGACAGAATCTAATGAAACAAGTAAACAGCCACAGTAAATAATGTGGCTTAGATATAAGTATCCAAAAAATCGAAAGCAACGAGGTGCCTTCACGTGAAAATCTTTAAAAGTGTAATAGAAACTACAATAGCAACACCATTGTCTTATTACATATCAACATTGTTGTTAAGAATGTCAAGGATGTTAAGCACATGACATCAAGGCGCAGACAAACACAATGACGTCATTAGGACAGTTTAAATTTGACCACCCCACTTTTGACTTGCACCAAAGAGGAGCAGAGGTTTGTTTGTTCATCAATGAAGGGGTGAAATTCATTGGCGAATGAAGATCCAGTATTGTGATACATGCCTGTCTGTCCAGCAAGTGTTTGGGTGGAGAAGGAAGTTTCAAAACGGCGCGACGTCTGTGACAAACTGTTCACAACCGGGTGAGGCACAATGAGTAGTGACTCCAAAGTCGAATTTTCCTACAGGTTGTGTGTATTATATATATATATATATATATATATATATATATATATATATATATATATATATATATATATATATATATTATATGTGAGGGAGCTAAGGTGTAATATAAGTCTTACAACCGTCAAAAGCGCGAACAATATTTACCCCACTACAACCCCATTTTACGACATCAACCAACAGCGACATTGGGCCGAAGGGAGGATGAAAGAAGACTTTGATTTTGCTGTGACGTCACAAGCCTCAATCAATCATGTGCCATGCCGGAAAGCGTGGGCGGTCATGACTCGCCATTTCACTCGACCACCAGAGTCGTGGATAAGCTCAGTGTTTCTGTCTCGTCCATGCCATGTGGCCAAGCCATCCAGGTATTTTCCTCTCGGTCTTCCTCTTGGTCTGTTCCCTTCGATCTTGCCAGCTGTCACTAAGTTCTCCAGTCCATTTCTTGTCATAACATGTCCAAAAAATATTGACTGTCTACGTCTAATTTCTCTAATCAATTTACGATTTTCATTTGTCTCCTGTAGTAATAAAAAGATGTCAATTGAAACGAGAAAAAGAGTGTTGAGATGCTACATAGAACCTGTAATTTTATATGGATGTGAAGGTTGGACAATGAGCAGTCAGGCTGAAAAACATCTGATGGCTGTAGAAATGTGGTTTCTTAGGAAAATGCAAAGAATACCATTTACAGCCAGAAAGACCAATGAACAAGTCCTTCAAGAAACAAATGAAGATCGTAAACTGATTGGAGACATTAGACGTAGACAGCCACACTTTTTTGGGCATGTTATGAGAAGAAATGATTTGGAGAACTTGGTGACAACTGGTAAGATCGAGGCGAACAGACCAAGGGGAAGACCTAGAAGCAAGTACCTGGATGGCTTGGCCTTGTGGCATGGTCGAGACAGAAACACGGAGCTGATCCACGACTCTGGTAATCGAGTGAGATGGCAGAACATGACCGCCCACCACGCTTACCGGCATGGCACATGATGGATGGATGGAGTACTTGGTCATTGTTTTTTCTGTCTGTCCATGGTATTCTTTGCATCCATACAAAAGAACAGGCTCTATGTATCCCTCAACACTCTTTTTCTCGTTTCAATTGACATCTTTTTATTGGTCAGAATGTTTTTCATCTTGCTAAAGGCTACTTTCGCCATGGCGATTCTTGTTCTAATCTCTTCAAGGCATCTCCCATCAGATGTTATGACTGTTCCGAGATAATTGTACCGATTCACTTGTTGAAGAATATTCCCATTTACTTGTATATTACATTGTGGTACTTCGTTCTTCCTAGTGACGACCATTATCTGTGTCTTCTTACAATTTAATTCCAACCCCAGCTGCTCACTGTGTACAACAACCGCATCTACTAATTGTTGTAGATCTTGTGCATTGTCTGCAATCAGTACTGTATCATCTTCATATCTAATGTTATTGATGTTTCGTCCTCCAATGCTGATTCCATTTAAGTCTTTTACATTTCTGAAAATGTTTTCACTGTATAGGGAAAACAGATCTGGAGACATTACATATCTCTGCCTAACACCTCTCTTAATAGGTTGATATTGTCCCACTTCATTATCAATCCTTATGGCAACTTGTTGTTTCCGATATATGTTTTTTATGTCTAATACCTTTCCCATCAATTTGTAGATCTGCAAGCATATCTATCATGTTGACATGTCTAACTCTATCAAAAGCCTTTGTGTAGTCAATAAAGCAAAGATGTATATCCTTGTTTACTTCTATAGCACGTTCAATAACTGTTCGCAGCATATACACAGCATTTACTGTACCCTTTCTTCTACAAACCCACATTGTTCTTCCCCTATTTCAGGTTGTATTTTCTTCCTCACTCTTTGCATGATAATTCGTAGCAAAATCTTTGTGATATGACTCATTATACTAATTGTTCTATGTTGATCACATTCCAAGGCTCCTGATTTCTTTGGGATTGCAATAAATACAGATTTACATAATTCAGAAGGTATATCTCCAGTATCATATAATGTGTTCAGCAGTCTGGTGACTTGCTCTAGTCCAAATTCTTCTAAAGTTTTAATCATTTCTGTTGTGATGTTATCTGCACCGGAAGACGAAGCGACGATAAATATGACGTGCAAGGCGGAAAACGGTCTGCTTTTCACCAACCCATGCACGGGACAGGAGAAGATCCGATGTATCTGATGGAGTGATAGCATCTTCCAAATCAACTAACAAAAGATAATTTAGTCTTATTTATAAGATGAGGAAAGCATCAGCCTACAAGCAGACATCGCATTTGGAAAACCGAATCAAAGTCAGATCCTGAAACCTGTCGTCGACGTGTTTGAAGCCATTCAATTAACATTAAGGTAAGCACAATGCTATATTTTATATTATGTTAGTAAGTTATCCTTTCCCAAGAAGAAGTTGGTAAGTGGGTGTGTTGTAACCAGGTGGTTAGTCCGTAAGAAATTAATTAAGAGAGACTAATTACTTTATTCAAAGCCGTAGTTCATGAACAAATTGTACAAGAGGTTAAACAATTAGGAAGGTTTCTTCTAGTTAAACAACTTATTTAATATGTAAGCATTAGACCTAGGTGTACAATTTATGTCTTAAGGAGTTAAACTAAATCAGCAGTGATTTAGAAGTTGTGATTAATTTAAGATCTATGAAGCTAAGAATACTTAGTTCAGTAAGAGAAACTATTTTACATGTGCCAACACGTTTAAGAGAAATTAGTGTAATGTGTAACAGAAAAGGACATGAGCACATACGATGTAAACAGATTTCCATATATATCATAATTTTGTGTGTTGGGGGAAAGCACCCATGTAGTGAGTCAAATGTATTTTCATTGTTGTTAAACATGTGGAGTTATCATTTGTGAGGCACATAATAATGCCTAATCATCACCCATGCAAGTGTGGTTATGATTCATGATGAATGAATGTGGATTGGGTGTATAGCATAATTCTATGTATTTGATGAGAGCATGCATGTGGTGATTCATGTGTAATTTCATTATTGTTAAACATGAGGAATCATCATTTGTGAATCTCATAATTATGCCTAATTATCACGCATACAATTAGTGGAGTCCATTGTAATTTCATTGATATCAAATCTGTCAATTTATTATTTGTAAAACCACGCCAGTTGCTTATTTATCATCCATGCACATATGAATATTATGTCTGATGAATGATGAGAATGAGTGAGATTAAGAGGCATGCTAAGTAAGAGTATGAACAATCAATCAATCGCATGATGGAAGGCACGTTGATGTATAATGTCCTTTCTACCAGAAAAGAACATGTTAATGATAACTCATACACTAATTAATAATTTAATGCACTCCGACGCATAACATCCCTCTGTATTCCATACAACTCATGTTACAATCATATGGTTTTGTGTTTTAAGCATGACACCACTCTGTATTCCATATCACTCATTTTACAATCATATGGTTTTGTGTCCTGAATGACACCATTCTGTATTACATATAACTCAGGTCACAATCATAAAGTTTTGTGTCCTGAATGATGAAGATGGTAATGATGATATGATAATGATAATGACGATGACGATGATGATAAATGAGGTAACGGCATATTACATACATAGTAAAGAGGAGGGAATATACTCGCCATGAAAATTTTGATTAGAAAAGAATTCACCTGAGGTTATACAAGATATGTACCATAATGTACTTACATTGTTTATAACTAAATACTCATTGCAATGGGGAATGATTTTAAAACTCTTAATGTATGAGACCTTTTTCTTGTAAGGGAAGGAGATCTAGAGAAACTAATAATGTACAGAAGCGAAAGGAGAACATAGTTGTAAAATTCCAAATCAATCAAGGTATTACTCAACCTGTAGACCATGGAAAACAGGCATGGGAGAAGACGACACTGCGTATCTGCTAGTCTAAACCTTGAGCGCCATATAATGACGGAATGGATGGAGAACAACTAATTATGCTGTGGATAACTATTTGTGAGCACCAAGACTCTTTTCCTTCCACTGATTATTTCCCAAGGGTCACAGTTCTTTTGTGTATTTTTCTTTGTGGTTTTCTTGAAAGTGTACAGCGTTTCATTTCTGATGTTCATAGTGATGATATCATTAGATTTATGATTGATGCTGAAATTTCAGGTAGTGGCTAGATCCATTTAGATCCAGACCTGACTTTGTGAATGTAGCAGCTTGACTGAGTGAGGTAGCTGATATAGTGAGGCCAAATACTATTCAAAAGCAACTTCCTGCAGATTTTCTCTACCAATACAGGACAGATATCCCAGATAACTTAGTTCTATTCATATAGGTGGGAAAACCATTGAGCCAAAACTTTATCCTGGAACAAAAGAACACTCAAGAAATCATCACATATATTTTGCACTGACTGATTGCCGCATAGATCCAAGAACTTGACGGTTGACCAATCAGAGTGTATGCAGTTTTTTTTCTCCCCAGATTATACATAGGCCAGAAGAAGAGGCACACAAAATATAATTGAAGACTCATACATCGCTGGTGACGATGGATATTATATTGGGCACAGCCATGATATATGTATAGTTAGAGATGTATATGTACATGAAATTTTTTGTTTGCTTTTGGTAATGAATTGATTGTTGTAATTTTATGACATTAATAATCAATAGCACCATTTATGTGTAATAAATTATGAAAAATAAGGGTAATTTTCTCTTTTGAGAGCTATCTCGTCGTTGTAAATTGTTATAATTAATAACCCTAGATTAATAATTACTTAGTTGAGAGAGGAGAGGCAAGGCACCACCACAACGATATATTTTGGGTATTCAGAGAAAAACTTTTCATTGGTTTCCTGGAGGTATTCCTTTGTTCCCCGAAACTCTATTTATGGTCTCAAGCCACTGAGCCAGTAACAGCTAAATTAATTACAACGGGCAGGATCACATTGAGTATCCTCTATCTCTTTGGGGTTGACCCAACCATATATACGACATAAGGCGTGGATCCCAAGAAACGTGTGGGGTGAGGGGTTTAGAGCATGGACCCCAAGAAACATAGGGGTGAGGGCGCTAGAGCATGGACCCCAAGCAATATGGTGGTGAGGGGGCTAAAGCATGGACCCCAAGAAACATGGGGGTGGGGACCAGAGCATGGACCCCAAGAAACATGGGGGTGAGGGGGCCAGAGCATGGACCCCAAGATACAAGGGGGTGAGAGGGTTACAGCATGGACCCCAGGAAACTTGGCGATGAGAGGGATAAAGCATAGATCTCAAGAAACATGGGGTGAGGAGCTAAGGCATGGACTTCATGTAACATGGGGGTGAGGGAACTAAGGCATGGACCCCAAGAAACATGGGATTGAAGGGGCCAAGGCATGGACCCTAAGAAACATGGGGTTGAGGGGGCTAGAGCATGGACCCCAAGAAACATGGGTGTGAGGGGGCTAAGGCATGGACCCCAAGAAACATGGGGGTAAGGGGGCTAAGGCATGGACCTCAAGAAACATGGGGGTGAGGGGGCTAGAGCATGGTCCCCAATAAACATGGGGGTAAGATGGCTAAGGCGTGGGTCCCAAGAAACATGAGGGAGGCTAGAGCATGGATCCCAAGAAAAAAGCGAGTAAGGGGATAAGGCATGGACCGCAAGAAAGAAGCGGTTGAGGAGGCTAATGAATGGACCCCAAGAAACAAGCTGGTGAGGGGGATAGAGTATGGTCCCCAAGAAACATGCGGGACCCGTGAATCCACGTGGGATACAGGGGATACATGAAAGTGAGGGACTGGATCATGACCATTCGGGATAGATCTGTCAAGGTAGATGGATCGGGGTGGGGGGGGGGGGTGTGTGCCCATGTTGTATATAATGGCGCGCTCGACAAATGTTAAGATACAGTTAGTTTAGTTTAGTTATTGGGAAGTTTAGTAATATTCTTATTTCTTATTTCCACGAATCTGCTAGTGCAGTTATGAACGTATGATAGTGAAAGTGATATATACACGAAATGGGAATATCAGATAATGGAAATAAGATTACACCAGATGTAATTAATCGTGCCGGATGTCTGTTATTTCTTGAAGAGTTTAGTTGACTTCATAAATTATGTTATTATCATTAAGGAAGTTGTGGAATTTTGAGTTGAGAGAATAGTTAGTTAGTTAGTTAGTTAGTTAGTTAGTTAGTTAGTTAGTTAGTTAGTTAGTTTTAGTTAGTTAGTTAGTTAGTTAGTTAGTTAGTTGGTTGGTTGGTTGGTTGGTTAGTTGGTTGGTTGGTTGGTTGGTTAGTTAGTTAGTCGACAGATAATCCACATTGCATGCGTATTGAAACATTCAGTTCATAAGTGCTCGGATTCGCTCCTCAGTAAATCCCACAGTGCTTAGCGGCTCACGACACCAGTTCTATGTGGGATCTTTAATCTTCTTTGGCTTCCTGCATAGTGTTCATGTTTGGCCACACATCTTTTAACTTGCTTCCCTCGCAGTCTGACCATGGTTGTAGATTCATAGTCATCACTTGGCTCTCGCAAACATCTTACTTCTCGTAAAGCATTCAGTTTATCAGCCTGGTCCATGGTTCTCCTCCCTCAACAATAGCCTGCTCATGTTTGTACACCCGCATGCCCTGGCATAAAAATGAAACTAATCTTTGCCAGATATGACCACCCCAGAGACACCAACTACTGTCTTCGAACCCAACCAATCTCTATCTTCCTGAGCATACTCATTAAGTCAGTAAGAGAACATGCCCGAGTGAAGGTCTGTATCTCGAGCCATGCTATAGCTTTACTAACTGCCATGACTTCCATAGTCAGACTATTTGTGGTCAAGGCAGAATCACCACTCTTCCTTCACAATTCTCCATCCAGCCTGAGCCGTAAAAGAATATGAACTTCTTACGCGTCGAACGACCAACCCATCTGTGTAAATGACAGCATCATCCTCTAAATAATTCTCGAAGATCAAAGCCTGTACTTCCGCCTCAACGGCAGCCTGATTTTCTTGTCTGCATTTTTGGTCTTGGTGGACGCAAACTTAAAATGACGTACAGAACTATATTGGCACTTGTACCCACTCCTCGCCAGGTTCCAAGTCCTCAAGTGAACACACAACAGTTGAAGACAGAGTAGAGTCGTGAGAAAGTTAGTTAACAAGCCTAGAGGCACCCCTATAATTTAATATAAAAGGTGCGACATGTAAATCATTGTCAACATGTCATCATTCGCACTGCGAGCGCTAACAAGTCAAGTCGCATTATTCTGTCAAGAAGCCTGATCAGCGGGAAAATGTCACGTGGAAAATCCAACAACAAGAAACAAGCTGTTGCCAAGATGTGCAGCGTGGTAGCCGACAAGAAGAAGAAGAACGTCGAGAGCCCACATGCTAGCTGCATCAAAAAGCCTGATACTACAGCCATTACTGAAGCTACTACGAGGGAGAAGATTGACAGCCCAACACAGTCAAGAATCAAGACAGCAGAGAAGAAGGAGGAGAAAGACACTAGAGTCGGAAACACCGACTCAAAAACAGTCCGATGGGTGGTCAAGCGGATTCCTGTGGAGCTGACAGATGAAGAAATCCTGAAGCAGCTACGTGAAGAGAATCTTCACATCCGAGTCTTGAAGGCGGAGCGGCTTCTCACTTACTCCAAGATACCTACAACCCTGGCAGTGGTGACATCGGAGGGCAGCGAAATGCCGACCACAGCATCACTCAACAAGAGACTGCAGCAACCAGAGAGATTCATACCAAGAATCACGCAATGTTCAAAATGCCAGAGGGCCGGCCACAGCAGAGCAACGTAAGACGGAAATCTGTCGATACTGAGCCGATCACCACGCCTTCAAGGAGTGTCCGCTGGCCAAGCTGGACACGGACTTCCGAGCTCCTAACAACAGAAGAAAGTGCGCCAACTGTCTGGGCAAACACGGAGCAAGATACCTGGGCTGTCCGTACCTGCAGAGACACAGAGACGTCTTAAAGATCGCCATCATCACAAAGACACCATTCAAGGAAGCAATACAGAGGGGCGAGACAGCCACGGGTATAACACAAGCTGAAAGAGATCAACTTCAAAAGCAGATAGACGAGTTGAAGAAACAAGTCAAGGCACTGCTGACGACGACTCCGACCAGTGATAATGAGAAGCTGCTGGCCGACATGAAAGAAATCCAGCTCAACATCAAACAAGAGATTCAGCGCATGGCTGAGATAAAGAAGGAGAACGAAGAAATCCTACAAATTATCAAGACCGAAAGAGAACTGCATAGAGCTGAAATGGAACTCTTTCAAAACAAACCTACAGAAGCCACACAAGAACTCACAGAAAAACCGCAAGAAGAAACCCAAGAGACCGAGTCTGAACAGCAAGCTAAAGCCAGCAGCCCAACCACAACACCCAAGAAGGAACTACTATACCGTCGGATCTCTGAAGGAGGCACAGAATACCCAGTCGACAAGGAGGAACTCAAGCGCCAGGAATTCAGAAGGCGCTGGGAAGAAAAAGAAAAGAAGAAGCCTAAAAAACTCCGGGGGAAACCTATGGTATACCCAGTAGTACACTACAACTGTGAGGCCAACTTCGAGTACTATATCGAGGACGGTGAAATCGTCCCATGGCTGACCACGGAGGAAGAAAACGCTAGGCAGCAGATACGCAAACGCAACAGTGAAAACTGTTTCCCCAAGGAGGAAAAAGAAAACGTCGAAAAGCTCCTACAGAAAATGCACAAAAAAGGAGACAGAATACCAAATAAAAAGTCCTTTTAAGGACTGCAACCAGTCAAGCCTGGAGCCTGCACCAACAACGAAAACAAAAGGAAACATGCACAAAGGACAGCCGCCGACCGATCCCCAGCAGGAGTGTGATAACGAAAAGTCCTTATAAGGACTGCAGCCAGAAGAGCCAGGAGCCTACACCAACAAAGAAAACCATAACAACAGAAGAGCATAAAGGATAGCCGCCGACCACTGCTGACGTCACAGACACAAACGTTACATAACCAGTCCGAGATAGGACTCACAAGACAAGAATTAGGGTGAATAAACCCACAAAAACCACGTACCTCAACAATAACCACAGCTGATGAAGCAGGTTAGACGAGGTCAAATTTGGAATTTTTGTTTTTGAAATTGAATCGGAATCGGAATCATTGTCAACAGCTGCCATATCCAGTATTTATCAGAGGAAACATCTCATGCTATTTATGCAGAAAATGCTACACATATGCTCTCAGTACATGAGAGAGTGGTAATATGACTACGTTATGACAATAGACGGTACTACATGCTTTCTGTTAGCGTCGAATGTTGGGTTGGGCGCACTAAACCCGACACCCCACATTGTGCCAACAGCTTTAGGCAGAGCAGCGCAATTTGGAGTGTACAACCGTATCCCGATGCGATGAAATACAACGTAAAGACCAAATGTCTAAGCAGGGACCAAGGCTTAGGGCCTGGTCTGCAACTTGTCTAGGAAGGAAGCTCCAATATGCAGACACTTAGGGCATTAATTTACTGATCCGGCAGCTTTTGCGGCTGGTATTGTTCCAGAAGTATTGGTATTACCTGTCCCCTGGAGTAAACTAAGCAGGCCGAGAGAGGTGATCATACTGCCCGAGCAACACGTGGTCTCTACAATTCATCCTAGCTTTGTACTATGGAAAGGATTTTGTGTCTCTTTGAAGCGCAATGTAACTATCGTATATCAAGACGGCGAGGTGGCAGTAGTATGCGCGAGTGATACAGTTAGCATTTTCTCCACCTACACCTGCTTCAGCATGGGTAAACCATCGCCCACGCCTGAACCGCGCGTACCTTACAATGATGCACGCGTGTAAATTCAGCTTGCGTGCACAAATGCGCAATGCGCATGATGATGATGATCATGATCATGATGATGATGATGATGATGATGATGATGATGATGATGATGTCAGATGTGCGAGTAAGCATCTCAACAAAACAATGAAATACCCTACACCCATTACACAATCTGTTCTCCCCATCTGTGTCTACATTGCTACCCAAACAGGTGTATGATTCTGACATCACAAGGAACCACCCTTCACCCATGACACAATCTGTTTTCTCCATCTGTGACTACATTGCAACCCAAAACAGACTTATGCTTCTGCCTCTTGGAGTGAGGTTTCACCAAGTGAGATCGGGTTATTATTTGCTGATTTAATCTCATTATCCTTCATTTTCGCATCTTACTTTCCAGACCTAACTGTTGTGACCTCTCATCAAATGTGATTAGTTTATCTTTGATTTTATTACGCAGGTGTGTGTGTGTGTGTGTGTGTGTGTGTGTGTGTGTGTGTGTGTGTGTGTGTGTGTGTGTGTGTGTGTGATAGGAGTGCGTCGTCGCTGAAGTCCAAATCATCAAGTTACGTAACCAGAGTCCATTAAATTCCATTTCTGGTGGTAGTTGCCAAGCTGCTGATTCTCCTTAATTAGGATATTTTGTCCAATAACGTTATGAACCACACAGCCGGTATAACTAGATTTTGGCTCAATAATACTTGAATCACGATAACAGCCACTGAAGTCAACTGCAAACTTAAAAGATGAAGCAACTGCTGAGTTGAACAATATGCATGTTGTTTAATCGACAGCTGAAACTATTCGTTGTAATGAATATCTTGCACATACAGACTGCCTGTTGTTACCAGGCGGGCGTCTGAATTATAGTTACAATGCATATTCAAAATACACCAAACCTGTTACAAAGTGTTCGCCATTGTTCTTGTACCTCCGTGCATGTCCTTCTCTCGTTTACACAGTCTGTCTTCACCGCTGCCTAGATTCCGTCTAGGTTTCAACCCGCCGTCTCTGGATAAGTGGCGTTATCAATCTGTTACAAGATCCTTCCATGTTTTATCCACTTTAAAGCCACTGACAAATGCCAACAATTCCGTAGCCAGGCCAATTCGTTCCAGAATCAAATTGCACTGCCTTCTCTGTCGAGAACTCCACAAAGTCTGTTTGTTGTCAAACGACGTCAGCGTGACGTTTTCTCTCTGTTGACACTTGTCTCTTAGTTTCGCTAAGCATTTGGCTTCTAGGATTCTCCAAGTAATTGCTATGACGTAATTATTGGGCACCCGCTCTAAGGCAGAAGTTATTGTTGGCTTCATAACCCAGTATATAGTCAGTATGATCAAAGGCACTCCTGTTTCTATATCCGATGTTTGATTAGTTTTTCCTCATGAGAAGCTCACTTCGTATCTTCATATGTTACCCTTAATAAGTTAATAATGTTCTGTAGGACCCCAAAGTGCTGCATCAACATATAAAATGATTCCATATCAATGCAGACGAAGACCGTTTCCTAATCCACAATTCCAATATAAAGTGGAGAGTGCAGTTTAGTACTTTATTATTAAAGGTCATGTGACTATCTGGTCAGTGTAACATCTGTTTAGTCAGAATCCTGCCTGTTCATATCTTAGTTATTTGTCAATAGCATCTGTTAATAAACTCCGTGGAGCGATCCTGCTTAATATTGTCCCAGGAATTGACAATAGCACTTATCTTCTATAACTGTCACATTCCTGCAAGTCTCCTTTCTCAGGCGACTTTACAAAATAGCCTTCTCTCCGGTCTGCTGGTATTTCTTAGGTCTCCGAGAGTTCCAAATAATTTGTGCAGCAGTTCAATTGAGGTGTCTTCACGTGCCTATAAAAAAAGCACATAATCATCATCATCATCATCATGTGCCATACCGATAAGCGTGGGCTGTCATGTTTCGCCATCTTTCAAGATCATCAGAGTCTTGGATCAGCTGCGTGTTCTTGTTTCTACCATACCACGTGGCCAAGCTATCCAGGTATTTACTGCTTTCTGCCTTTCCCTTGTCCTTTCCCCCTCAATCGTGCCAGTTGTCACTAAGTTCTCCAATTTATTTCTCCTTATAATGTTCAAGAAATGTTGACCACCAACGTCTAATTTCTCTTATAAGTTTACGATTGTCATGTGTTTCTTGTAGGACTTGCTCATTGATTTTTCTGTCTGTCCATGTTATTCTTTGTATTTTTCCCAGAAAACACATTTCACCTGCCCTTAGATGTTGTTGAGCTTGTCTGCCCATTGTCCACGTTTCACATCCATATAAAAAGTACAGATTATATGTAACATTTCAATTGCAACTCTTTTTCTCGTTGCAATTTACATCCTTTTACTGGTCATTATGTTTTCCATCTTGCAAAAGGCTACCTTCGCAATGGCGATTCTTGTTCTAATCTCTTCTAGGCACCACCCATAATATGTTATGACTGTTCCGAGATAGTTGTACCGATTAACTTGTCTAAAAAATATTCCCATTTACCCGTGTATGTGGGTATTTCTTTCTACTTAGTGATGACAATAATCTCTGCATTCATACTTGTACAATTTAACTTTAACCCTAGTTGATCACTATGCACAACAAACGCATCTACTAAAAGTTGCTGTTCTGGCTTATTGTCTGCAATCAATACTGTATCATCCGCATACCTAATGTTATTGATGCTATGTCCCGCACTAGTGATTCTTGTCATATCTTATAATTTTCTAAAAATATGTGTAGGGAAAAATGATCTGGAGACATTATACAGACATGTAGAATACTTCTCTTAATAAGCTGATATTGACCTACTTCAATATCAATCTTCATTGCAGCTTGTTGTGTTCAATGTATGTTTTTTTATTTTTTTTTAGATGTCTAAGGTCTTTCCCATCGATTTGTAGATCTGCAATCATCTCCATCATGTTGACATGTCTCACATTATCGAAAGCCTTTGTGTAGTCAATGAAGCAAAAATGCAGGTCTGTGTTTACTTCTATAGAACGCTCAATTACTATCCTCAGCAAATACACATTTACTGTACCCTTGCCAACTAGTTGTTAGTTTAGTTTAGTCGACGGATCAACATCATGGCACACAGGTGTAACCCACACGTGCCCCGTTCTACTCCTAACTCAAGCCTGAGTCCGGAGAATATCAGCTCAGTGCACGAACTCCGTCGCACCGGCGAGAATCCTGAAAATACTTTGGGTAGATTTTTAATTTGAAATTGTGACCCGGGCAGCGCCGTTAGGCTACTCTTTTTCGATTTCAACTGTCAAGGGAATTTTTACGTGCGCAACAATACACACGTGCGTCCGATCTCATTACCCAGAGACTAGGGACAATTTCGTTACTTGAAGTCCACGTGAAAAAATCCTGGCCCTCACCGGGGCTTGAACTTGGGACATCCACCACTCGAGGCGGACACCTTACCTCGAGACCACTTAGCGCCGCCCCCCCCCCCCCCCCCCCTACTTGCTTTCTACAAACTCCCATTTTTCTTTTGTTATTTTGGTTTTTATTTTCTTCCTAACTCTTTGCATTATTATTCTTAACAAAATCTTCACGATGTGGCTCATTATGCTAATTGTTCGATGTTGATCACATTTCAAAGATTTTAATTTCTTCGGGTTTGCAATAAATATAAAATTACATAATTCAGGGGGTAAATCTCCAGTAACAGATATTGTGTTCAGCAGTCAGGTCATCTGGTCTGTTCCATATTCTTCTAAGGCTTGATTATTTCTGTTGTGATGTTATCTGGATCCGGGGTTTTGCCCGTTTTTTTTTAGTTTTTTTGGATATAGTTAAGAGCATTGTGAAATTCCATCTAAAAATTTGATGGGCCTTCATGATTATTCCGAATACCGTACTGTTCCTCTCTTGGATCGTTATAAAGATCTTTCACATAATCTGACCATGCATTTAAAATATGATCTTTTTCTATTATGATTTTTCCATTTTTGGTTTTTATGATGTGTGTGTTCTTTTGTTAGTGATGTTATGAATTCTTTTGTGCATTAAATTTGTATTCCGGTTGTTGTGTTGGTTTTCCCTGCAGTTTTCCTCAAGGCATGCTTCTTTTGCTTCTTTGCACCAAATTTCAAATTTTTCTGTTAATCTCTTGCATATTTTTCGTGGCTATTTTTATTTTTAAACACTGAGCATAACCCAATACTGGCAACGCTGATCGCACTCCGGTATGATTCTAGGCCTCGTCCACGTTAATATGGAAGCACTAGACTGGAGTTTCGCTCTCGCATGAGCTCGTCTGTAGTGCATATCATTGACTGGACCCGGGATCAAACCTGGATCACTGGCGTGTGACGCCGGTGTTAACCACTAAACCAAGCGGCACACAATAGACGCGATCAAATTATCACACTAGAATATCACAACGTCACCCATCGTAGGCTATAGATCAAAATTAATGTAATGTGATATATATATATATATATATATATATATATATATATATATATATATATATATATATATATATATATATATATATATATATATATATATATATATATATATATATATATATGACCAGTGTGCAGCGACATAGTTCGACATAACATAACATACCATAACATAGCATGACATGACATGACATTGCATAACATGCTATAACATAACATTCTATAACATAACATGCCACGGCATAACATGACATTGCATGGATGGCATAACATAACATAACATAGAATAACATGACTTAGCATAACATGATATGACTTTGCATAACATGATCTGACATGGCATGACATAACATAGCGTAATATAGCATGACATAACATGACTTGACTTGACATGACATGACATGACATGGCATGACATGACATGGCATGGCATGACATGACATGACATGACATGACATGACATGACATAACATAGCCTAACGTAACATAACATAACACGACATAACATAACACGACATGACACGCGTGACTTAACATAACATAACACAACTTAACATAACATAACATCATAACATAATATAACATAACATAACATAACATAACATAACCAAACATGTATTTGTGATGAATATTTATCTGATTGCATCCTGTAGCGTGTGTCCTAAGGTTGTCAGGCTGGAAGCACCAGTAATCGGAGTCATCGACTTCTGTATGTCCTCAGCGTCACACTCAAGTGTGTAACTACTGCATCGTGTCCTCAGTTTAATTTATTTATTCTGACCACAAGGAGGTATTCGTCTGAGACTACTGGCTCAACATGTTCTTAAATATTTGTATTCACATATCCAGATCCCCCATTTGTTCTTTACAGTGAGAGTCTACACTATCACACCCACACAAAAGAATGGATACTAACAGTAAATTTAATGTTTGCGTGTGACAAGAACGTTTCTCTTGTTTTTCCATACATGATTCAGTATTTTCATGGCAGATGAGTTCTTTGGTTTTGTTTTTGATATCAAGATTAACTTGAATTATCATTGTTGCAATTAGTATAGATATTTAAAGACATTCGATTCTTCAAGGGTTTGTCCATTTATTGTGGTATTTGTTGACCTTATAGCTTTCACTAACAGTGTTCCATTTATCTGTTCTACTGTTTATTCCATTAGATCTTTGGCCTAGGGGTAGCGAAGGAAACTTTACATTAGAATCGTAGACCATTTTTTTCCCGTGTCCATGCGGGAGTGCGGGAGGGGGGGGGGGATGAACAGACTGATAGGCTGGCGGGAAATGCACCTCTTGGTGGTAGACTACCTATGGACATGTGAGAGGTGGTCGTGCGCCTGTGGGACCAGGTGGAGAAGGCAGGGTAACAGAATGAGAACCCGTTTGTGGAAAAAAAATGAGTCTTTGGGGGGGGGGGGGGGGGTCGTCGGTAGGGATTCTGGAAGAATCTCAAAACTGAGAGGGAAGGCGAGGAGAACTTTCAATCAGTTAGAGGTGTGAACGATTAATAGTATGATTCTTCGCTGGCTGTTGAACGAGGGAACAGAGCGCGTATGAGAATATCTTGAGTGCAGTGACGTCAGTTCTTAGCTCAACTCAACTCCACTCCACTCCACTTCACTCAGCTCAACCCAACTCAACTCCACTCAACTCCACTCATCTCAACTCCACTCCACTCAACTTCACTCCACTCCACTCAACCCAACTCCACTTAACTCAACTCATCTCAACTCAACTCCACTCAACTCAGCTCAAAGCCATTCAACTCCACTCAGCTCAACTCAACTCAATACATAACGCAACTTTGCAATCACGATACATCGGTTTCGAAGTCTGCCACAGACAATTTGGGAGCAGTTCACTTTGTTTTTCAAAGGCGGAATGAGCGTCGGTCGTTCAAAAAGCAATATTAAACTATTGAAAGTAAAATTACGTAGAAAATCCCCACATAATCATCATCAAGTGCCTTGCCAGCTGGCGTAGCCGTTCATGGCTCTCCACAGATCTCGGTCTTTGGTGTTATGGATCAACTCTGCCTATGATATTCCTCCATGTCACCATCTCAATCCGTCTAGCATCATTTCTCTTAGTCTGCCTCTGCTTCTTTTTCCATCGATCTTTCCAGTTGTCACGATGTTCTCCAATGCCTCTCTTCTCATCACATGACCAAAGAAAGCTGTTTGTCTCTTTCTTATTGTTGTATATAGGTTCTAGTTTCATTAGTCCTTTTCAGGTAACCGTTGTTAGTTACTCTGGCAGTCCAAGGAATTCGCAACATTCGTCTTAGGAACCACATCTCTGTTGCTTCTAAGTTCTTCCTAATTTGTTCATTTACATTCCAAGATTCGCTGCCATACAGCAAAACTGGTTCTATGTAGCATTTCAGCACTCTCTTTCGTCAATTCATTGATAGTGACTTATTGCATACTTCATTGTCTGAAATGTGGCTTTTGCCTGCCATATTCTGCTCTTAATCTCTGTTGTACATCTTCCATCTGATGCTATAAGGGTCCCTAGGTATTTAAAATTATCCAATTGGTTAAGAATTTCTCTTCTATTTCTATATCACATTTTGGTGTCACCATTTTCTTTGAGATCACCATTGTTACTGTTTTATTGATATTCAAGGAGTGTCCTTTCTGTGCACTCTCTGTTACTACAATGTCCAACAATTGTTGTAGGTCTGCTGCATTTTCCGACACCAATAATGTGTCATCAGCATAGCGTATATTGTTTATATTATAACCTCCGATTAGTATATTCCTAGCTTCTCTTTGATCTCTATCATTATTACTTCACTATAGAAGGAGAAGAGATCCGGTGACAAGACACATCCCTGTCCTATTCCTAGCTTTATCCGTTCGTAACTACCCTTTTTATTTCCCATTTTAATGGTTGCTATTTGGTTCCAGTATATATTCTTTATTATTCTTAAATCTTTCCCATCAATGTTGACATCTTCCAACATTTTAATCAGTTCATCATGTTTTACTTTATCAAATGCCTTAGTATAATCTATGAAGCACAAATACATGTCTTTCTGCTTCTCTATTGACCTTTCTATTAGTGTTCGTATTATATATATATATATATATATATATATATATATATATATATATATATATATATATATATATATATATATATATATATATATATATATATATATATTGCATTGTTTGTATCCTTTCCTTCCACACCAGGAAACGGTGGCGACAGCGCGTGATCTCGAAGATGCGTACAATAGAGTTCGCTATGATATTTTGATGACCGCACTTAGGAGGAGGGGGTCAATCCCTGGTTGATGAACTGGATAGCAGCCGTCCTGCACTCTCGTCGGGTTGCTCTCCGTCTGGGTGCATGGACCTCAGAGCCACATATGTTAACCCCGGGACTGCCACAGGGATCTACAATCTCACCGGTGCTCTTTAATGTGTATACGAGCAAGATTGCATACCTAGAAGCACCAGGGGTTGGAAGGATTCTAACATTTGCAGATGATATTCTTGCATACAGGAACACGCCTAATGTTCTCCAAGGGGCACACCTGTCTGATCGTATCCTCCGCCTGAGCCATCCATGATTTCCCTCTTATCAGTCGCTGACCCTTAAATGCGTCCAGCGCCTCATGCAGTGGGTGGGCTGTGTCTGCAGCTACTCTGAGGTATGCCTTCGCCTGCATCACCTTGAGCCTACCAGCAACAGTAGGCAGACAAAGGATGTAACGCATACACACTACTGGGGTGTCTCTAGTGCATCCCAGAATGACCCGCATAGCTTCGTTCTGTATGCGCTCTAACTTCACCAGCTGACTCTCTGAGACAGTGAGCAGACCTAATCCATATTCAATTACTGAGAGGATCAAGTGCTGGTATAGTGTGAAAAGCATTCTCTGCTCTATGTCCATTGCAGCCATAGTTTTAAGTGCATTGAGTCCCTTTTGAGTTCTTGTCACGACCGTCTCCACATGGTCCTTGAAGGATAGGCTCCTGTCAAATGTGATCCTCAGATACTTCAGATTGTTCTCTCTGCTGACATTTCTACCATCTATCGCGAGGCTTGGGACATCAGCTCTTACAATCCTGTTGTCCAGAGAGCACCACAAAACAGCCGCCTTTTCCGGGTGGATGACAGCACTCATTTCTGTGCACCAGTCAATCACTTTATCTACTGTCGCCTGTAACTCCTGGGCTGTTTGCTCCCTATCTCTCCCCTGCCTATATGCAAGAATATCATCTGCAAATGTTAGTATTCTTCCAACCCCTGGTGCTTCTAGGTTTGCAATCTTGCTCGTATACACATTAAAGAGCACCGGTGAGACTGCAGATCCCTGTGGCAGTCCCGGGGTTAACATATGTGGCTCTGAGGTCCATGCACCCAGACGGAGAGCAACCCGACCAGAGTGCAGGACGGCTGCTATCCAGTCAACCAGGGATTGACCCACTTCTCCATCAGTGCGGTCATCAAAATATCATATCGAACTCTATTGTACGCATCCTCGAGATCAAGATCTACCGCCATGGTTTCCTGTCTACTCTGGAACCCCTCATAAACATCAAAGGCAAAAGTGGCTGCATTAGACCAGGTATCTTTTTCTGGCCTGTAGCTCCCCAGGCCTCTTGGAAGAATCTCCCCCCTTTCCAAAAAATCCTGCAGCTTAACAACGACTATCTTCTCTAAAGCCTTCCCAAATGTATTTTGAAGGGTGATGATCCTAAAGCCGCTATGCATTGACTGATCCTTGAATGGTTTTGGGAGAGGGATGAGATAGCTGTGCACCCAATCCTGCGGTACTGATGCTGTCCTAATGCTCTGGTTAAAGCAGTCGGTCATCTCCTCCAGGTCTGCTTCGCTCAAACCTTTCATGTGGCCATACCTGACCCCATCGGGCCCTGGTGCCGTGTCTTTTGTCTTTTTCAAAATGTGTTTAACATCTTCCACCCGTATGATGTCTTCTTACTGCATATTCTTCGTGGTGCCAGATAGCTCCTCTCTAACTGCATCCCTGGTGTCCGCATCATTATGATTGGTCTGCTCTAAAGATCTCTGGAGAAACGCCTCCCCTTTCTCTTTGTCTGTTGTCACGCGCACACCATCATCACTATAGATTGTTCCCACTGTCATCGACCGATCTTGTCTCTGCATTTGCCTGTGCAGTTTCCAGAACTTTTGCAGTGATTTATCACCTCCAATCTCCTTCATGAAACATTCCCATTTTGCCTTTTTTGCCTCTGCAGCACAGCGCTTGAAAACCTCCACCTTGTCTTTCTTGACATTTTCCGCTGTGTGCACTTCCTCTCGTGAGCTTCGAAGTGTTTGTCGCACTTTCTTTAGCTGCTTCACTGCAGCTCTCTTTGCTTTCCAAGCATGGTCTACTTCTGGGGTCTACCATGGGGGATGCAAAAAGGGAGTTTTAACAGTCCTGTTGCATGCCCCTTGTCTGAGGCGTCCAAGAAGGCAATCGGTCCACTCATACCGGAAGGTCTTGCGCGTTCTCCCAGCTTTAACCTTCCTGGATTTAGAGATCAGGACTGAGCATGGCATGTGATCACTCCCATGGTCATTCAAAACATTCCACTTTACATCAATGACTGATGACTTGGAGACAAGTGCCACGTCAATAGCTGTGTCTGCATCGCCAGGCCTCATTGCAATTCTTGTCGGCCTACCATCATTTATGCAGACCACATCGGAGTCCACCATGGCAACTGCAAGGGCAATTACCTGTCGGTTTTCTCCACTACTGTCCCAATCTCTGTTCCTTGCATTGAAGTCTCCACATATGAGTAGCCTATCACCTGGTAATTCCTCCAGTTCCTTAAGCCAGTCCCACTGTTCCTTTCTGACAAAACAGTCCACTGTGGCATATACATTTATGATGTTCCAACTTAAGCCACCAATCTCCATTTGTATACCCTGGACCTCTCTTGCACTGTGATTCCACTGGCTCAAGTCGAGTACCACATGCTTCACTCCTTCCTTCACCAACAAATACCAACAATCTCTCAACCAAGACCACGAACTGTCAACGTCTCGTGTCAACTCTTTAGCCATTCCTTCTAGCGTGGGTGGTGAGTCTGAGTGCAGTCAAATCACGTAAATGTCGGCCGAAGTCTTACCTCCATAACATAGCGATAATCGTCCGTAAGTCGCACCCAGTCAGCTACAAAGATCAAGAGGTGGGTCCAAACGTAAACGAAGAACCGGCTTCCTAGGAGAGTGCGGCGCCGTGAACGGGGCACGGAGAAGGAACACGGCAACGGTGACAAATGGAGGCGGCAAAGACCGTGGCGCCGGATAAAGCTGGCATCCCACGACCACACGTGCTAAGGGGCAAGCACAGGCTGCACGGGCTCTCCCCACCGAGAGAGGGAGGGCTTGAGATTGGACAAGGTAACAGCGAAGGGACGAACATAAGGGATAACAATTGTGACCGAACGTCTCCACAGCAGGGGTAAGACGCCTGGAGTCATAACCCGGACGGGAACGCCCCCAAAGAGTATCATTAAATTAAAGGTCCGAAATACTTGGGGAAGGGGGTTTACTTCTGACGATCAGAATTCCTCAGCCGTGTGTGCTCCGCGGCGGATTATTTTACGATATTTGCTAGTGTGATGAATGGAGTCCCTTAACATTTCCCATTGTTCGTTTATGCTCTGTAGTTTAGCTATTCATTGTACATATTTTCCACAATCACCCTGTATTGCCCTTGAATGTTTTTATCTTCTTTCAGGACCTCTTTATTAAGTCTGAAGTTCTTAACCATTTTCCCATTCTCTTTAATCTTACTTTTATTTGTCCACATAGTGGTACATGATCACTATTACAGTCAGCAACAGGCATTGTCTTTACATTAATCAACGCATTTATAAATCTGTTATTAATAAGTATGTAATCAATTTGGTTGCGTATTTTTATTTCAGGACTTTTCATGTGTATAGACGTCTTTTATGGTGTTTAAACCATGTATTTCCAATTATCATATCATTAATATTTGCTCATTCTATTAGTTTCTTTCCTCTTTAATGTCTTGTTTTTTTCCCGCATATCATTTACAGGACATCGTTATCAATATCAGCATCTTTTAGCTGATTGTTGATTTCTTGGCAAGATTACGATTAGTAGTTTGCCATTGCTTTCTCAGCGACCGGCTCACATACCCCTTAATTTACCGACGCGGAGAGAACCGCCACCGAATCTCACGTACGTCACGTTACTCACTAGAGTATACGGGATTACGGAGAAAGTCGCTAACCTCTAGGCCAGGGAGACCGGCTCATTTCTTGTACCAAAACCAACATTCCCCATTATATACTCTATTTTTGCTTTTCCTACTTTCGCATTAAAATCTCCCAGTATTATTTTCATTTCTTGTGATCTAATTTGAGCTATCGCTATTTCTACTTCATCATAAAAGTGTGGTATTTCTTCATCACTACTGCTTGTTGTTGGTGAGTAGGCCTATACTTGTACAATATTTATATCTTTTGGTTTGCCTTTGATTTTGACCATTATAACTCTATCTGAGATACACCAGTATCAATTAATTGATTTGGTTGTTTTTTCATCAAATATTATCACTACACCTGTTTCATGTGTTTCCCCTCCAGAATAAATTATTATGTGTTTGCCGGTTATAATTTTGCCAGATCCATTCCAGCTCATCTCACTAACGCCTAGTGTATTAATTGTTATGATTTCCATCTCTCTTAGAACATGGTTCAACTTCCCTAGCTCATTTAATGTCCTAACATTCCATGTTCCGACTCTAAATTTATTTAGTTTAGTTAGAGTTTTGCCATCAGTAGCTGGATGACGGTCTGGTGTCACCTGTTTCTCAAGACTGTTCCTACCGGACGAGGATGTCCTAAGACAGCCATTAACGTAGTTCACTATCTCTGAAATTTGGGTTGCCATGAAATCTTTAGAAGATAATGTGGTGGTTTCCCCTTGCCTTCCACATTCACATGGTGGTCTTTTACCTCTGCCTTTGACAGCCATTTCCGACTGTCAGAACAAGTGAGTGCCCTGCTCTGCTCGGCCGCAGAGTTGTCCACTTATTCCGGTGGATACTCGGTCCCCAGAGCTGTGTTAGCCACACCGTAGTGTGTTTCCATCCTCTACCAAGGAGAGGTGCAGTTGGGACTTTCCCTTCCTAAAGTTATGGTCTATGACCAAAACTCTCCAGTACTTTTAGAGGACAGAAAGTCACACATAACCAACAAATGATGATGTTGACTGCGACACGAGGTTAACTTTATAGAAAGCTTTCTGTTGACGGTTGTATGATATTTTACAATAGTCTGTCCATCTTCTCATCACATTTGAATTTCGGTGAGCAAAGACCCACCTTTATTATCTGCGACAGTTATTCTGGTCTGTTGTGGCTTTGTTGTTATTATTGTGTCAAATGCTATTACGTTTTTATAAGCCTGAACTAATGATCTTATTTTGGTCATTTAACGACATTTCTTTGTTTTGTTAAATCCTCTTTCCAATACTTGTATCCACAATACTACATTGTGTAATGCGTTATGATCTTCCTTTAAGTCGTGATAATTTTCCATCTTATATTGCATAAATACACCATGATATTTGCGATCCCCGGTTTGTTTACCTTCTTTCTTTTGCCAAGCGTTTCAGCTGCTGAATTAGGGAGCAATTATTTGAGTTTCTCTGTGATAGATATATTTTCGTTCTGAATGTTGAGAGCTGCAAAAATTTCCTCCGATTATTGCTGTAAAAATATGCTATTTAAGGATCTTTAATTTTATCGAATCTAAATCGCATTTGAGGACATTTGCTTTGGTAATAATTGTTGTTTAATCTTAGGCTTAAGTGATATCATTATCGTGTCGTTGTGACTCCCAAGGCCAGTCCCAGGGCTACTGTTGGCTTCATTGATGCTGAATTCATCATATGTGTACCTGAATAAAGTCGATACAGCCATATAATCTAGTGTTCAGGACATGCCACATTCTACATCTGGAAAATGTATGTGAAAATAGTGCATTTGCCAGCGTTCATTTACAATTGCTTGCAAATTCCAATACTCTCATTCCGTGATCAGTAGTTTCTCCTATTACAAATTGTCACATGTGCCAGCTCATTGATACGAAGGACATTCAGAAAGTAATACACCACATCGTTGTTCTCAGCTAGTAATGAAGATAGAAGCATGAAACTGTCATCATCATTAAGTGCCCTGCCAGCTGGCGTAGGCGTTCATGCTCTCCACAGATCTCGGTCTTTGATGTTCTGGATCAACTCTGCCGATGATATTCCTCAAAGCCACCGTCTCAATCCATGCAGCATAATTTCTCTTGGTCTGCCTCTGCCTCTCTTCCCATTGATGTTTCCAGTTGTCACGATGTTCTCCAATTCCTCTTTTCTCATCACATGACCGAAGACAGCTGTTTGTCTCTTTCTTATTGTTGTATATAATGTTCTAGTTTCATTAACCTGTTTAAGGCAATCGTTATTAGTTACCCTGGCAGTCCAAGGAATTTGCAGCATTCGTCTCAGGAAACATATCTCTATTGCTTCTAATTTTTTCTTAGTTTGTTCACTTACATTCCAAGATTCACTGCCATACAGCAAAACTGGTTCTATATAGCATTTCAGCACTCTCTTTCTTACATTCAGTGATAGTGACGTATTGCATAAGATTCTCTTTGTCACAAGCTCTTCTGCAACAGAATGATATTGGTCGTTGTCTAGATCCTAATTCTCCGTCTATATCACTACAGAGGGTAAGCTGGGTTAGCCACATGCCCCATAACACACACACACACACACACACACACACACACACACACATATATATATATATATATATATATATATATATATATATATATATATATATATATATATATATATATATATATCTCCAGTAACAGTACTTCCAAAATATATCCTCGTCACAACCTCACACTCGAATAACACTGCTTCTCAAGGCCTACGTAATTTCGTCCATCACAACAGATAACTATCCACTCTTCCCGGCCCGAACTCACTCGATCCAACCCACACTGAACCTAGGCCTCAACAACAATCTCCCTGCAAAAACACCGCGCAGAGTTATCTCGCTAATTCCGCTCTTATTCCATTTTCCCGACCGCCGACTTCCACTGTTGGGTCCCAAAACTCAACTGTCAATCCAGTCCCCTGACTCCACAAATACTACCCCACAGCTCAAATTGTCTGCTCCACAATTACACTAGCCGGCTGACGCCTTCTCAACTCCCCCTTAAATCACTGTCTCCAACCTTCCCTGTCTGTCCGTTCTCATTTGCCCCCTCCGGGGACATACTACCCCACCCCATTTTACCTCCGTCTATTATTTCTCAGGGCCAGTAATGTTATTGAACCCAGGCATGTTACATTACCCCCTCCTCAAAAGAAAACATCGTTTTCAAATGATGTAAGAGTAATGCTTCTCGCACAAAACAAAAATAATGACCCAGTAACATTGCCTGGATAGCCGTAAGTATGACTCAATCTTACTCCAGCTACCTCACTAAATAATATATCAAGTAGTCATAGTAACCTCCCATATTCCCCACACATCAATACAAACAACTTTCCATCTTGTGTACCAATGCGTGAGCTAATGCATCGCTTAATAATCAACATATTATAGAAAACATTATATTTGTGTACCCGCTGGTCTATTAATATCTTCAAGAACACACAAACTATTTGTGTACCGACCCTATATCAGATGGTTATTTTCTTGCATCGAACATCCACCGATTCCTGTCGATGATGCGTCTACCCTTCGTGTACCCACCACTCATGGTCCCTATATATCTAAAAACCCCGTATGCTATCCATAACCCTAGGTCAGTGAAGTCGTTAGCACTCTTTTGAACTGACTTAATTTTCCTATCTATATCGTGCACCATTACACGGGATTCTCTGTTTAGCTCGCCCTCTTTACAAAATCCTGGAAAATATAACTGGTACACTGCTCTCTGCTGCGTACCCATTATTCCTATGTGCCTTGCACCTGAAATATCCTGAGCTGTTCTTATATACCGGTCTCTATGCTCTAAAAGTATCCCACCTTGTTTGCTTATAGTCATGTCACCTGACACATCGTTAGTGAAACTATTATTCGTCCCTTCAAAGCCACCCCTCTCGTTCGATAATCGCTTATGTTCTGGATTATCATACATATGACAATCATTTTCAAGAGTGCTGTATCGTCTTTGACAGTCACTAGGGCTTTGCTTGGGATCAGTCTTCTCTTTTTCAGCGGGGCTATCATTCGTCCCTGTTTGATTGCCAACTTCAAGTGCCTCTTCATCTTCAGCTATAGTATCTAATCTAGGTTCTCTTCTTATAACTACCTCGTTACTGCTTACACCATACTTGTGGTACCAATGAACTACTTCCTCTTCTGTACACTCTTTAACTCGTGGCACATTTCCAATGATCAGATCTGCCACTGGTGAGTCTAGAACACACGCTGTCACCCTTCCTGTGATATATGGTGTTGTCACTGTGATCTCAACCAAAGGGTAAACGTCTACTGTCCCATTCAAAGTAATACATCTAACCTTTTTCCCCGTGTAAGCTGAGGGATCTACCAAACGTTTTCTGACCCCGATCGTCGTACAACCAGAATCCCTAAGTGTCACTGCTTCACTATCATTAACAAACCCATGATGCAGCTTCAAACTCCCCCCTGCATGCACTACTGATCATGCTTGAAATGGGTGACTGCCATGAGATGGATAAGAGAAACGGAGCAAGTTAAACTGATGTCACTAAGACACGAGTTGAAAACCCAACCTGACACCGGGGCACGAAAGGGGCGGAGTTATGTAGTCACGGGACTCCCCCAGGTCAAAGCCGGAAAAGGGTGCGCTAGGACAGACCGAGCTGGAACGTGAGACAAGAAGGTTGATTTTGAGAAAGTTCTGCGTTTGAAAGCGTTTTGCGATGGTTGCAGTTATTCAAGATACAGTCAACTGTGAAAGAGTGTTCTTGATTAAGAAAGCGGTGAGTGAAGAAACCGTGCACTGAAGTTAACGACCAACGATGGGCCAGTCGATATCGACCAGTTGTGGTGAGAGAGCTGACCCCGTGTTGTGAACAAGCTGACAAGAATGGCGGAGCGAGAGACACGCCGTGACACGTTCGCCACCAGTGTGATGTGCGTAAGTAAATAGAACTGATATTATCGTTTAGCAGTGAAGTGTAGCCATAGAGTCTATAGTGTGCAGCAACAGCAGGAAACAATGACGATTAGTTGTACCATGTATTATTTATTACTAGACAGTGGGTGTGTTGGTCATGTACAGAACGCTGAAAGGCAGGAAGCTGGCGGTGCATGATGGCAACCACGGTGATAACTGTGCTAGAATAAAGTGATCTTGTACTCTAAGGACGAGTTGAGCTTATGTTGTGTGCACGAAAGACTTGTAAATTAATTATACGAGCCCACAGAGATATTTCTGCTAAATCTTCTAAACCCTAGACGAGAAACCAAGATGTCGGACATTGAGTGAGTGAGTTCCGGCCCTTGGCACTTGGGGTCTACGTCCGTTTGAGTAAACCCAGATACGATCAAGGGAGAATGTTTCGTCAGTACAGTGTTGAATAGTGAACAGTGCGAAAGAAACGAATAATACAGTGATCTGCAAGTAATGAAGAAATAGAAAGTTAACACCAAGGGTGGAAGACAAAGAATGACATTTTCCGAGGTCAATAAGATGGCGACCATCAACATTAACAAACAAGCTCACGTCTCAGCCTAATATCAAGTTAGATGAAGTATATGTTACATCTGTGTGCAGTTGCTAAGAACACATCACATAACTTTAATTCCATATTCTAACTATTTATTCAAGGAAACAGATTATGGCACTCAGCCACATAAATCATCAGTCTAGAGCCGGGTTCATGTGCTTCACGCACTATAGTGGGCCAATAAACTAATCTCAGTGTCAGAGTGAAGAATATTTTTTCAGATCCAATTTTCCAGTGCCATCAGTAGTATGGTAGGCACCTTTGACACCACTTTGTGTGGATCACCATTTTTGAAGACCAAACTTCTACCGATTCCTGGTCAGCCCGAAATGCAGTGAAGCTGACCCATACCATCTGTTGAAGAATCCTGAAGTGGAGCCAAGCATCTGGACCAAGCCACCAAGGACACCGGAGCTGAATTTATACAGGTTAAGCTGTTTTCACTTGATTTATATATGTGTCCTATTAGTATTCCAGAGTCAACAGACACCCTTCCATCAATATGTTTGCTCACCCTCATCATTAGTGGGAGGTTGGAGGACTACGTTTGTGATTATTTCATCATCACTCAAAAGTACGTTCCGCTCGGTTAGCATTCGTAATTGACTTGACACTTAAGTAAATTTACGACTGCTAGCGTGAACTTTGTCTTGTGTTGTAACCTAGTCCATTATTTGTTGTTCTTTAACGTCATTAATGTATCTATTATTTGTGATTATTTTGTCCACAGGTGTTTGTCATTTAGCTAAAACTTCTGATACGTGGTATTGTTGTCCAGTGTTGTTATCATTATTGTAGTACAGCATTATTACACTAAGGTCATCACAGTCAGCTTCGCCAGAGCATGATCAACAGTGACACTGACTGAAATATACTCTTGCTATTGAGATTCTTTACCATTGTCATCACAGATACTATTATCTAAAGACACTGATACAGAGAGTGTCTACATTGATTCCAGCTACAGATTATTGACATGTATACACATATATAGTAGACAGGTACACAACTACAACATGTCTCCATTAACAGATTGTGTAGCACTTGGTGAAAAATGTGGTTATATAGGCCCAGCACTAATGGCATGGGCAAAGGAAGAACTCTATGCCTTTCAAGCACAACAGAGAGAAGAAAGAGCAGCAGCCAGAGAGACCAGAGAAGCACAAAAGATAGCAGCAAAAGAACTTAAAGAACTTGAGCTACAAAAATTAGTGGCATAAGAGGCAGCAGCCAAAGAACTTACAGAACTTAGCTACAAAAATTAGCAGCACAAGAGGCAGCAGCCACAGAGACTAGAGAAGCACAAGATAAGGCAGCTAAAGACGCCAGAGAAGCACAATAAAGACAAAGAGATAAAGAACTAGCTCTAGAAAGACAAAAGCTAGATCTTGAAGCAAAAAGACTGCAGTTTGAAATAGATAAGTGGAATTTTGAAAAAGAGAGAATAACATTACCAGTAGCACAAATAAACAACAAAAAACCAATAAAATGTTACCTTTGTCATATTTTTGGACATGAAGTCAAGAATTGTAAACTGAAACTAATCATGAAAGAAGCTAAAAGAACATTTGTCAAACCTAATAGAAGTGAAGAACCTGACCAAACGATAAACATAGTATCCATACTAACAAACCAGAACACACACAACAAAAACTGCAAGGATGAACAAGAAAAGAATAACCTCACCACTGACCATAAAGCAACAACACAAGCGGTGAATACAACAAATATGTTAAATGGAATTATAAAAGTCCAAACAGCATGGGTCATCGGCATACCCACCACATCCATAAGAAACACCGGAACTTCGATAATTGGAGTTCACCAAACGTTTGTTAGAAACAAAGACTACACAGGGAAATGGGTAACTTGTCGAACGTTCGGTGGAACCCTCGAGAGATATGACATAGCATGGATCAATGTCGACAGCCCATACTATACTGGGAGAGTGCAAGCAGCAGTGTTGCCAAAACCCTACGCTATGTTAGTAATTGGCAACATACCTCAGTTGAAAGATTGTACACAAGAAGTAACCCAAGCATGGGAATTAAAACACAATGTAGCAAATGCCCGAAAAAGATCATTGCAAGGAAAAGATAAAGAAGAAGATAAAATAGTCATAGTGCAGAAAAACCAGACAGATACTGGACAGGTAGCGCACAAACAGAACTATAACTTAGCAAAACAGCAAAGAGACGATGACACTTTACAAACATATTTTCAGCAAGTAAACCAACCATCTAGAAAAGCGAAGGGAGGCAGATGGAAATTTATATTAGAGGAAAACATCCTCACAAGAAGATATAGAAGTGATACAACGTGTATTTCACATATGGTGATACCAGTAAAAGAACACAACACCGCACTCTTCGCATAACTCCACAAATCAGAAACAGACCATGAGAGAATGGCCGAAACTAGTCAAGCATTACTATCTCGGTTCTATTGGTCAGGCGTTGAAAAAGATATCAGAAATTATGTTCGATCATGTAAACTGTGCCAACGAACAGATGTACTAGTCCCAGACATCCAAATATATAAATGCAACAAACGAGTATGTCATGGTCTTATATGACATGTGTAAGGAAGAATGTAAGCGCCGGTATGTAAGCGAGAGTCAGTGTAAGCATGACTGAGGTAAAGGGCAGTAAGAGACGCCACGGCTTGGCTAGCGGACGGTCAGGCAAGAATCCCGTGAATAGAGCCACGTGATGTGGGAAGGTCAACCAGGAGAGAGGCGTTGTGTGTGAGGCAGCGATTAGAGACGGACGTGTGGAGATCTAGAGAGCGATAGAACGATAGAACGATAGAACGAGAGAACGATAGTATTTGTAACGGATAGATGGAGATGAACGTTGTGTAGTGATATTCGAGGAATGTACTAACTGTGATATGTGCGGGATGATGTGAAGTTGTGATTGTGAATGATCATGCGGGCGACAGTGTAAAGATCGCCATTGTGAGCTAGCGCGTGGCTGTTAGTGGTGAACGATTGTTTGAGCGTGAAGTGCGACTATGTTGTAATATATATTGTAATAAATGATTGTTCCGGAGATTGCTCCGATTGCATTCATGTGTTCTTAGTAGATGTGTTGTAGATGTTGTAATTTGCCTGTCAAAGTCCAGCGAGCCAGACAGAGCTACTAAGTAGGACTCTGACAGGTATAATGGTGTCAGAAGTACACATGAACCACACGCTCATGTAGAACGCACAAAAGAACGCTACTTTTATAAAAAAGAAGAAGACCTATTCCAGAATATAGTAGAAATTGTAAAGTAAAGATGTGTTAATAGAGTCAGAACGAAAATAACATCATTTCTTTCCACAGCAGGTTTCAATTCTACAAAGCGACCGACGTGACCAGACCAGGTCAGCGGTAACCATCACGAGAATCACGTTCCTGTACATCAAGCGTTCGAGTAGTCAGCAGAGAAAGATAAGTTGATTAATTTTGATTGCTAATTACCCAAATCTGCATTCTTTGATTTGCGTGTATAAATATCATCATCGGTACATTTGAATATTAATTGAATACTTAGAAATTAAACTAAGTCCAAAATGACTTCATATGACGACCTCAAAGAACTAGCCTCAGAAAATGCAAGAACCCCAGTCCAAGTTAAATACTGGTGCACAAAACATTACGAAACATTGAAGGACTATTTAAACAATAGAAAGTCCCAACTCAAGAAAGACTTGAAGCATTTTGAAAACGGTAGTAGGAAAAATAACCTTATCCGCGAGTGGACACAGGAATTCGAAAAGAAAATGCAAGACTACAAAATTCCAAAAATTAGATGGTATACATGGTATAGGGAATCCTTACCAATAGGAGACAGACATCTGCAAGATTACATACCAGATATATCAAGGGAAGACTATGATTATTACAAAACAAACATATTATCAAACTACTTAAACGACCTCGACACCCTAATATTAGTGTTACGAGATCTGAAACCAGTCCCAGACTTGTCGTTTACCCATTATATAGAGGAAATAGAAGGCAAGTACAGAAGGCTACTATCTGAAATTAGAGACACAAACAATGACAAGGCAGCAGTAGATTTCTTCCTAATGGAAAAATTAAAAGCTACACTCCCAGCCGAATGCAGAAAATATTTAGAAGAACATAACAAAGAGCCTATCAAAACCTTACTAGAAAAATGCCGCGAATACTACAACCAAAGTATAAACCTGGTTAAGAACACTCAGCAGAAAAGTACTGTGAAAGCAACGGCATCTGCAGCCACAGATTGTCAAAACAAACCACAGAAAACAAAACCAGTACTGTGCAAACATTGTAGCACTCCACATACAGAAAATGGAATATGCGATAAAAATCCCACGTATCAAGAATATCTAAATACTATTATAGCACAAAAACTGGGGAAGGTAAGTCAAAGGAAATATAGAACAAAATGTCATTTTTGCCTTGCTTATGGCCACAGACGTTTTGAATGTGAAGGTGTAAAAAGAATACAGATAGCAAAAGCAAATGCAGCCATAAACATTGCAACAGACAGTTCAGCAAAGAACTTAGAAAAAGTAAACATCACCGAGACGAAAACAAGACCAAACACTGCAAAGTCAGAACAAACTGAGTTTTACCCATCAGACTTTGTACCATATTTTAATAATGTTGTTAACATCACTCAGCCTCATTCCTTATGTAAAGAGGGCAATACTCAACAAGAAGGTGAGGAAATGAACAAAACCTCAAGACTGTCGTTAGGAAAACTAACAGTCCATGAAGGTTACATCAATGACACAGTATGCACATGTGTACGCGACACAGGGTCCTGTCTTATCGGTCTTCGAAAGACCCTAGCTGATCCTAAAGACTACCTACATGAGTACATCTATTGCAGAACTGTTTCAGGGACAGTAGAGAAATATCCTATGGCATGGGCCAATATAAAATCACCTTTCCTATCAGGCAGAGTAACTTGTGCTTTATTAGACAATCCATGTTGTGATTTATTAATTGGAAATGTATTAAATGTGACAGACTACACAGAGTCCAAAACTCACACAGGGAAAAAAGTTAACACCACAACAAGTACTGCCGTAACTACACCACTCATCATACAACAACATGATGAACAGACCAAAATACCACACCATACCATCTTACAACAAGAAGAAACAGAAACTGGTGTGTATCATCACAAAGAAAAAGGTACAGAAAACAAACAGTTCATAACAGCGAGGAAAGATCACAAATCATCATGGTATATACTATACCTCCTGTACTCCCTGTTAACTACACTCATAACCAAGTGCACACAGTGGATGGTTATACTCGCACTACTCATTGTAAATACAAAACAAATGTCTTCACAGACAGTTTTAGTTCCACAGTATCATGACGCAACACAGATGATATTACTCATGACAAACCAGCAAACTTTGTTACTTATATCATTACTGTTGAACCAAACTTTGGTGTTACCACTGCTAAACACTATGTCAAATCAACTCAGACACATACTTATGCTGAACAATGTAAATCTCCAGTCGGTGGAATTACTGACAAAAATCAGCAACAAATCACCCTACATATTTTGGAAAATATACACAAATTGCAGAAATGCATACAAACATGCACTATTACATTTCAAAACTATACATGGTGTATTATTATTGTTTGAACTATTGAATGTATACACACATGTACGAGTGCAGGTTTGGAGATAGCACTCAAAATGATCTCAACATGAAATTTGAACATCCCCACCCTTCGGAAAATTTTAACCGTAACCCACTTTATATCCTTAGATCCAGTAACTCCAGAGTTGCCTTGTCTGCTGTACGACTCCAGCGCTATGATACTAGCACACTTCAGTGTACAGACCAACATGAAATGGTCCTTCAACGTGAAACGTGTCACCAGAACAGTAAGACTCAACATGTGATTTCAGGTATCAAATAGTAAAATATACCCATATTGACTTTGTTTCAAACGAGTATCTACAGAATTCACTTTTTGAAATCGACGAACAACGACGACAGCTTCACAAGTACAGACATTCATTTCCGATGATCAGTTTAATGAACCGGATGCCAACCTGCAAACTATGGCAAGGACAGTCACAGACAGACGCACCATGGCCACACTCAAAATTAAGGCCACTGAACTTAATTCTTATTTTATACGTGTGAATTCCAGCAATTTTACAGTATACGTGTGAATTCCAGCAGTTTTATAGAACAGACTTACAAATTGTCCAAACTGGGTGGGAAGTGTTAATAACTATACAGAAGGAAAGACAATATCATAATATACAGAAGTCAACAATTATATGAGAAAGAAGAAATGCCAAACATTCCAGCACCACAGTGAACATTGAACACGAGTGAGGTAATTCCGTGTGCATGGCTTTCACAGGACAAGAACGGTATCCTATCTGTGCATAAAGGCATCGATGATGTATATTTTATTGTATATGTGTTAACTGTATGACATTCAATGTCTAATTTTATGATTATAATACTTTGTATTGTTATAATGTGATATGTACATATGAGCGTAAGTATAGTGGCGAATAGAATAAGTTGTAATGCTGAGAATCAACGCCTGGCAAGTCCCAATGCGCGAATTGTTACCAAACTTGCCTTCGCGTATGCTGGATAGCCCGACGAATGACGCTTAGCAATAGTGATATAGAATTAACATCAGAAGATGGTAACCAGAAAGAACTATACCAACAGGGTGATGCTAACCAAAGAGATTGATAACAAATCTCCATAACAGTAAACAAGGTGTGCTCACAAAGGGAAACAACTCACGGTCCGACATAATATGAGGTAAGGGGGACTATAACATACATGAAGTATATTCGAACCATGACCACAACATTGACATAGCGTGCTCATAAAGAATCGAGTAGTGTGCATTAAATATAGACGAGGGGAACCACGTCTGAATAGAGAGAAAATTTAAGAATGCTGTAAGAGGAAAGTTGTAGCCTTATTCGAGACGTAAACCAATGGAGAATCCTTAAACCAGCATAGCCACAATAACTATGAGATGAGAATGCACAGACAATCGATTGAGAAATATGAACATAATGTAATGTCACGGAGTGGTGGTTGAATAATATAACGAGGTATGACAAGTAGACCCAACCAGAACATTTGTCAGACCACGACAAAACCTTGAGAGAAACCTCAATACTGAAAAAGAGAGAACAATGTTTGAAGGTAATCTCGAAAAAGATCAGAGTAAAAAGGGACGCAAACGCATACTTATGATCATATAATCCCCTGACAAGGTTAGAAAGAGGAAACAAGAGTAACAACAGCAGAATGTGTCACATTTCCAAGAGTAAGTGCCACATTGGTTGTGCGGGGGGAGAATGTCATGGTCTTATATGACATGTGTAAGGAAGAATGTAAGCGCCGGTATGTAAGCGAGAGTCAGTGTAAGCATGACTGAGGTAAAGGGCAGTAAGAGACGCCACGGCTTGGCTAGCGGACGGTCAGGCAAGAATCCCGTGAATAGAGCCACGTGATGTGGGAAGGTCAACCAGGAGAGAGGCGTTGTGTGTGAGGCAGCGATTAGAGACGGACGTGTGGAGATCTAGAGAGCGATAGAACGATAGAACGATAGAACGAGAGAACGATAGTATTTGTGACGGATAGATGGAGATGAACGTTGTGTAGTGATATTCGAGGAATGTACTAACTGTGATATGTGCGGGATGATGTGAAGTTGTGATTGTGAATGATCATGCGGGCGACAGTGTAAAGATCGCCATTGTGAGCTAGCGCGTGGCTGTTAGTGGTGAACGATTGTTTGAGCGTGAAGTGCGACTATGTTGTAATATATATTGTAATAAATGATTGTTCCGGAGATTGCTCCGATTGCATTCATGTGTTCTTAGTAGATGTGTTGTAGATGTTGTAATTTGCCTGTCAAAGTCCAGCGAGCCAGACAGAGCTACTAAGTAGGACTCTGACAGAGTACTAGAAAACACTTGTGAGAAATATTGTCAAGAGAACAGAAAGTCAGAAACTCACCTCATAGAACAGGGTACTGAAAAAGAGAGAGATAAACCATGGACACATGAACAGCCAACAATCATACCAACAGCATCTACTCAAAGAGTTATCACATGGAAAGCACTATCATTCAGACCAAATTTAACTGAGAGAGATAAAACCAAGTTAGCCTTTCTCATGACACATTACACATAAATCAGTCCATCATTTACTGAAAGAATTAAACAATTGGTAACACAATATTTGGATGATCAAACTAAAATTAAGATTACTAGATGTGCAGACTACAATCTCAGTAAAACCACAGGTTATGATGAAAATCAATGGCAAAGATTGGTTAACACATCTGCAGATGAGGATTTCCGTCATATAAAATATAGATAAAATCACATATTTCTAGATGAAACACTCTTGTTTATGATATGTAGATAGAAGATATAGATATTTTAGAATAGATATAGTTTAGCATAGATAATTTTTTTTTAACAGAATGAATGTTTAGTTATGATAGTATTGTTTGAATGAACATACTGTGATAAAAACATCAAATGTCAGAATAATAACATTAACTACAGCTCTCATATAGAGGAGCTAAAGTGATATGACATACTGTCCAAGTGATGCCATCATGGTAGTATATTATTATCTGATGTCAAATGGAGTTAAAGTGATACTTCTACTTCATTCTGATGTTGAAATCTATGAAATGTCATGCAAGTATGTAAACCATTGATGTAAATACCAAAGAAAAACATTGCAAATCACCTGTAAATCACCTCATAGCCAGGGTGCTTGCTGAATCAACTCAATTGCACTCTGAATTGCTAATCAGGACATTTGCATGTCAATGGAAACAGCTTAAAATTAGTTACTACTATCTCTTGTATTAATACTTGTTGTATATGCATATGTACATAGACACGTACATCCTATTGTGTTATTATTCTCAGACAGTATTAGAGTATCTGAAGCTGAATGGAGAGTAAGAATACAGCTGCAGATAGAAGTCCTACGCCACTCGAGCATAATATGAGCACCATATAAGTCCATGGACCACCAGACTAAGTACAAGCCACTGTTGAATGGATACAAGGTTGATCTACAAAGATTATAGGTTCAACACAGGAAGTTAGAACTATAAGTTGTATCATTTTCATCATCATCAAAATATTTGGGAAACTATTATTTCCTCTGATGGTGTTATTATCATGTTATCATTCCAGTCATCATCATCACGACAAGTAATGAATACTTATATAGACTATTATAGATTTTGAAATTGAATAGTCCCAGTATAACTTAGCATTTTATGAGAAGATCCACTACATATAGTATGAGAATCACATGAAAGAGTCTACTACTTGAAGTCTCTAAAGCATAATGAGTATATGTTGCAAACAGAAAAACTACAAGTCCAACAGTATGACACATGTGGTTACAGGTAAAACAAAAAGGTGCAAATTGAGGCAAATGGTAAAGCATAGAATGGTCATAAGTCAACAGAACTTATGAAACAACGACAAGTGAAAATGTAAATTTGAGAGAAACCAAACAGGTACAAATTTGCAGAATCTTCTAAAGCAGAATATTTCAAATGAGAACAAACACGTATATATATATATATTATATATATATATATATATATATATATATATATATATATATATATATATATATATATATATATATATATATATATATATTACTTTATTGCTTCAATGTACAGTGATGATAAAGGGTAGAACATGTATACATAGGATGGAATATATTTTCATTCATTGTGTATAATAAATTATGTATACATGACATGGATATAGTATTAATATGTATGGGTGTTATAGAACACTTATGCATGGTATAAATATGATGATACATAGAGGTAAATGAATCTCATTGGTAAATGCATAATTGAAAAAGACAAGGGTATAAGTAGCATAGAGAAGTGGTATAGAACAAACAGAAAACCAGCATCGCCATAACATCCATGGGCAATGATAGCTGCCAGACAAATAAAGATCAGCTAAACATACCACAAAATAGAAATACCCATGTAAAGTACAGAAAAGATAAATACACGACAATCATCAAAGCAGCACCAAGGTCAAACATGACTCATTAACGTCAAAGTCAAAGCAAGAGCAATCCATTGATACAAGAAGGGACAAGTGAAAGCCATAGTCCATGATCACACACATATACCTTACTCAGAACCTGGGGCTTGGATTGAGTAGGAAGCTCATGTATAGTACATGATTGAGGAGCTGCTAGGGATGTTTGATGAAACATTGGATCTAGGTCAGACTAGATCACACACCTCTGAACTTGAAAAGGAGGCTGTGGCTACACGGAGGTCTAGGTGTAGACGGGTTACCGTGTCCGTATAATATATTATTTTTGTGTGTGCTTCTCTTGTGATGTTGTTTATTGATGAAAACTTGTCACGAGTCTAAATGAATCATGGAAGAGATAAGCTCATATGTAATGACAATAGACGTACAGATATGTGCGAATATTGAGAGAGACTAAAGCGTGCGACCATAGAGTCCACTAAAACAAACGGTAGTGTGTATTTATCCAACTCATGTCAACAAGTATAAGACTGAGTAAAGGTAGTACAACATTAAAAAAAAAGGGGGGGGGGACATATTGCCATGAGATGGATAAGAGAACGGAGCAAGTTAAACTGATGTCACTAAGACACAAGTTGAAAACCCAACCTGACACCGGGGCACGAAAGGGGTGGAGTTATTTAAACAACAAGCTGACATAAGGATTGATAATGAAGTAGGACAAAATCAACCTATTAAGAGAGGTGTTAGGCAGGGATGTGTAATGTCTCCAGATCTTTTTTCCCTATACAGTGAAAATATTTTCAGAAATGTAGAAGACCTAAATGGAATCAGCATTGGAGGACGAAACATAAATAACATTAGATATGCAGATGATACAGTATTGATTGCAGACAATGCACAGGATCTGCAACAATTAGTAGACGCTGTGGTTGTACACAGTGAGCAGCTGGGGTTGGAGTTAAATTGTAGGAAGACACAGGTTATGGTCGTCACTAGGAAGACACGAAGCACCACAATGTAATATACAAGTAAATGGGAATATTCTTCAACAAGTGAATCGGTTCAATTATCTCGGAACAGTCATAACATCTGATGGCAGATGCCTTGAAGAGATTAGAACAAGAATCGCCATTGCGAAAGTAGCCTTTAGCAAGATGAAAAACATTCTGACCAATAAAATGATGTCAATTGAAACGAGAAAAAGAGTGTTGAGGGGATACATAGAGCCTGTTCTTTTGTATGGATGTGAAACTTGGACAATGTGCAGTCAAGCTGAAAAACATCTGATGGCTGCAGAAATGTGGTTTCTGAGGAAAATGCAAAGAATACCATGGACAGATAGAAAAACCAATGACCAAGTACTACAAGAGACAAATGAAAATCGTAGATTGATTAGAGAAATTAGACGTAGACAGTCAAAATTTTTTGGACATGTTATGAGAAGAAATGGACTGGAGAACTTAGTGACAGCTGGCAAGATCGAAGGGAACAGACCAAGAGGAAGACCGAGAGGAAAATACCTGGATGGCTTGGCCACATGGAATGGACGAGACAGGAACACTGAGCTGATCCACGACTCTGGTGATCGAGTGAAATGGCGAATCATGACCGCCCACGCTTTCCGGCATGGCACATGATTGATTGATTGACGCCCCTAGGTCAAAGCCAGGAAAAGGGTGCGCTAGGACAGACCGAGCTGGGACGTGAGACAAGAAGGTTGATTTTGAGAAAGTTCTGCATTTGAAAGCGTTTTCCGAAGGTTGCAGTTATTCAAGATTGTCATATATTCTGAAGGGAGTGGGAAATCACTGTGGTGCATGCCCCATTTCTAATCAAAGAAGTTGGGCCCCATCCTCTTCTGTCTTCAATAACCCCAGAATATGACCCTCGAGTTATCTGCAGGCCTCGTCTTATTTAATTTAGTCTAGGAGATATAGATTATGGCCCTGATGAGAATAAAATATACTAACTGGATTCTGCCCCTTTTCCAAGAATTCTTTTAGCTCTTGAGCCTCCCTTTTTGTTTATCAAATCTGAGGAAAGTCTGGAGAATTCTCTCAGCCTGATTTATATTAAGAAAGCATGGATGTTGAGCAGTTGATAGACCTTGAGTCTCTCCCAATTTAATATTCCTTCATGAGTTAATTTGTTTTACAACAATTAAACACATAACCAATCACAATAGATCTTGACAACATGGTGTACACACATAGGATGGTGAATCACAGATAGGTTGAACTGACTAATCAACAAAGATCAGTTAATGTTATTATTTATTGACTGGGCCTGTGTCTTCTGGCCATTTACATACATTTTCTATGGTAGTTTATACAAGATAAATTAGAAAAATGCATATAGGACCAATGTCACAGACCATCAACAAACAAGCATCAATATATGAGATGTCAATATGAGTTGAAACATGGTATACATTTGAATGTTGTACATGTTAAGTGTGAAGATGATGAATCTATATTTAGGTATCAGTTCTTGAAAACTGAGTGTTGTGTGTTTTCTTTTTAAGATAGAGATAACCTTATGATTTGGAGGATTAGGATAGGCCTGGGTCCATTGACTGATAGATCCACTTCAGGTCTGCCCGTGTAGCTCCTCTGAAAGCCTCCCCATACTCTGCTCATGGCCAAGTCATCCTCCATCTCAAGTGCAGTTCATCTCTTTCTCTCTGTGGTCTGGTTTGGTTGTTGGGGTTGCCAGTTGGATGCCCATTGGTTGCCAATGGGTTGCCACCAAGATTTCACTGTGTAGATTCACATAAACATATACAATCTTCCCAATACAATATTCTAGAAGTAGGTCTGAAAAAACCTAAATTCCGGAAGTAGGAACTAGTTCTCCACCCTCTCTCTTCTTTTCTCTAATCTAGTGTTGGGTTAATTTGGGGTGGTCAGAGTTTATCACACTGTGTACGCCTTGTCTCAGTTGGTTCCTGCTGTATGTAAGTTCTCATTGGACCTGGGGTCAGTGAGACGTGTACAGTAAGACAGTGACAAGAGTGAGGAGGTGTCAAGATGCATGTAAATAAATGACATACATTTATAACATTTCTATCACTCAATTGGGTTTGTAGTGTGTATAAATGATTCTCTGTGTCTTCCCAATTAACCAACTTCTTCTTCTTCTTCTTCTTTGTATAATACTCCATTCCCATTATCTGTTGTTGTTGTGTTGAGTGTTGGGTGGTGTGGTGTTGAGTGTTGGGTGGTGTGGGGTTGTGTTTTTAAGTTGTGTTGAGTAATGAGTTAAGTCAACTTCTGGTGGTGGAGTTCCGCGAAGCACAACTTTTCTGATGTAACGCAGTTCATAAGTGCCCTTATCCAAGTAAAATCTGACATAAATATAAATATTTATTCCATCAAACCCTATTTATTCAATAGATGAAGGAGAAAGGGAAGATTTGATTTATCTTTCAGCTTTCTAAATTGAAAATAGACATAGATAAGTCTGTTTTAGCACAAGGCACTTGTTCTATTACACGAACTGTCATTTTAGCTATAGATAGTGATAGCATTTTTAACAGTGTTTCTGCTGAAATGCACAAGATTGCTTTAGAATCATCACTTCGTACAGTTGTCTAGAATAGAATGTAGTAGTATTAAGCACTTCTTAAAGTTGATAATTATCTTTAAGAATATCAGAGATTGCAGTATTCGAAGAGAGTAGTAGATTGTCAGTTAGCCCGGGAATCGGCTCTGCTTCGTCAGAATCTACAGTCGAGCATTTTTCACGTCAGAGGTTTTAATTTATAATAATACATTTCAATTGACATTACAAACACTGAATACCCTTCCTTGGCACTTGATACATCTGGTCATCAGTTCAATCAAAGAAGTAACAAGCTTACCTGGGATCCAGACATTCTGCCGTCCCTATTTGAAAATTTGGTCACACTAACTTTCACGTCTGTTCATCAGGCAGTTTGTAGTAGAAGTGCGCGATTAACATATTCTACGCGGGTTTCCGAATAGAGGCGTTGTCACGTGTCTCTGTTTATCCAATGATCTCCTGAGTTTTGGCTGATGAAATGTTTCCTAGAATTGACGTCATCTGTCACTTGTTACAGTTTCAGTTTTGATGTTGCGTTAATTTTTAAGGTTTGGTTTCAGTTTGCGTTGGTATAGTCCATTGTTTTATATTTTCCCCTCTCTTTTTTGGCGTGCATTCTTGGTAACTGAATAATGGTGGTTAGCGGTTATGCCACAAAGATACAGTCAACTGTGAAAGAGATGTCGTGTGTAAGAAAGCGGTGAGTGACGAAACCGTTCACTGAAGTTAACGACCAACGATGGGCCAGTCGATATCTACCAGTTGTGGTGAGAGAGCTGACCCCGTGTTGTGAACACGCTGAGAAGAATGACGGACCTAGAGACACGCCGTGACACGTTCGCCACCAGTGTGATGTGTGTAAGTACTTAGAACTGATATTATCGTTTAGCAGTGAAGTGTAGCCATAGAGTCTAGTGTGCAGCAACAGCAGGAAGCAATGACGATTAAATGTACCATGTATTATTTATTACTAAACAGTGGGTGTGTTGGTCATGTACAGAACGCTGAAAGGCAGGAAGCTGGCAGTGCATGATGGCAACCACGGTGATAACTGTGCTAGAATAAAGTGATCTTGTACTCTAAGGACGAGTTGAACTTGTGTTGTGTGCACGAAAGACTTGTACATTATTTATACGAGCCCACAGAGATATTTCTGCTAAATCTTCTAAACCCTAGACGAGAAACCAATATGTCGTACATTGAGGAATTCCGGATCTTGGCAGTGACCGCACATTAAGAGAGGCTCACTGTCTTTATCAAACAGAGGTTTGCATCCACTACAATTCTCATTATTAATTGTCTCAATCACTTGCGCTGCATTTGAGTGCTCAGTTTCTCCCATCGTACATTGATAGCGAAAGTGCCCGGTCCCTCCACATTTGCAACAAATAATGTCCTTCCTCTTATTATTTGTTGGCCCACTGGATTGTTTTACATCACACTGTGCTGCCTTGTGTCTTCTGCTCTCACAATTCCAACATGCGACATAACCATTCAAACGTCTCTTAAAATTTCCCCTATGGTCTGTTTAACTGTCCTGATCTGCCAAAATGGTTGCCACGGAAACCATTGTCTTGAGGTCCTTGTTGCTCATATCTATGTGTTAAGTCTACACTTTTTGATCTTCGTCTGATCCCATGATTCTGATCCTGTTTAGTATACGCTGCACAGACTATTTCCTCATCAAATAGTCTGCCAATAGAACTGTTTGGATGTGCAGTCATGTAGTTTTGCCCTAACTGGGATATTGTTTCAATGTCCTTTGTTTTACATTCTTGGAAGAAAACCTCCAAATATGCATTACTTGACCATAATATCTTATCCCTTAGCATCAAATCGACTAAGCGACTGAAATATTTTCCAACTTCTGCAAGCTCCATCCATTTATTAAATGTGATCTTCACTGTATTGACAAAATCTGTAAAATCCTGATTTTTCTCTGGCACTAATTGTCTGAACTTTGTTCTGTATCCGTGCTCAGTTAGGTTGAACTTTGTAAGCAAGCGTTGACGCAGAATAGTGTAATTGTTTCTTTCTGCCACAGGTAAATTGAACATCGTATCTAGGGCCTTTCCCGTTAGATACTCACTCAGCCTGATAGCATACTCTCCTTCTGGAATGCCTAAAGCGTTAACAGAAGCTTCAAATCTGTGAAGATAAGTTAATGTTGTCTGGGTCCGTAAAATATGGCAATTTTAATCGTTGTGATGACTGCGAAGGTCTTCTGCCTTCCTCAATTTGACCCTTAGCTGCTAGTTCTAATTTTTGTAGTGCAATTTCAGTTTCCATTTGACACTTCAATTTCTCTTTCTCAATTTCCACCGCATTTGTTTCTTTTATTTTTTCAAGTTCCATTTGTGTCTCTGTCTCTTCGTGTAGGCGCTTAGCTTCAGCTAACTTTCTTCCTGTAGTACTTCGCTATAGAGAGAGAAGAGATTCGGTTACAAGACACATCCCTGTCGTACTCCTTTCTTTATTTCCTCATATTTGCCCTCTTTATTTTCCATTTTAATTGCAGCTACTTGATTCCAGTACATATTCTTTATTATTCTGAGATTTTCCCTATCAGTGGTGATATCTTCCAACATTTTAATCAGTTCATCATGTTTGACAATATCAAACGCCTTTGTAAAATCTATAAAGCACAAACGTATGTCTTTCTGTGTCTCTATTGACCTTTATATTACTGTCCGTATTGCATATATATTATTGTTTGTACCTTTTTCTTCCACAAAGCCATACTATTTCCCCTCAATTTCAGATTTCATTTTATTTCTTGTTCTTCTCATTATAATTATGAATAGAAGCTTAGTGATGTGGTTTATGAGGTTAATTGTACGAAAATTGTCGTATTCATTAGACCGGGTCTTTTATTTTGTGTGTGTGGTATAGCCATAAATAAGATTTCAGCATATCGCTGAGTAAATATCCTCTGCTACAAACATCATTCAACATTTTGGTTAATATATCTACTCCAAATTATCCCAATACTTCTAAGTCTTCTATTGTGATGTCATCTGGCCCAGGTGTTTTTCCTTTCTTCGTATGTTTGACAGTGTCAGCGACTTCTTTTGGAATAGGTGAACATTCTAAGTTACTTTCGTATGTTGATTATTCCCTTTATCTATCATATAGTTCTCTTATATACTCATTCCACCTCTTAATTATAGCACGTTTCTCCAATACTATCTTTCCTGTTTTTTAATTTTTTAAATTTCAAACACTCTGTATTTATTCTTATTGTTCTTCCGTGAGGTCACTGATATGTCTGTGCAAAATTTATGTATCTTTAATGGAATTTAAATCAATTTTGTTTGCACTGCTCGTTTAATCAACTTTCTGATGCCTTTACACATGTAACTCTTGTTTCTTTATTCACGAGAGGAATGCCATTTTCTGTGGCTATTTCAACGCTAAGGGCAATTCATGGGGTAACATTTCTTCCAGCATACAGCGGGATGAGGTCGAGGTGGCACTTGAAAAAAGTGGTCTTGTCTGTATCAAAAGTGGCTGTGTCACCAGGACAGCAAGTCGTCCAGGTGACGAGTACAATGTTATTGACCTGGCGCTTTTGTCTTCGTCCCTCACTACAGTGTGCAGATGGGTGTCCTAGGGCACATTGGCAGCGACCACCACCCCTGCAGAATACTGGTGGAGAACGGCAGAACCAGGCAGCACAAGTCAACGGTCAAGACCTTCAAGTATGACAATTCAGGGCAAGGTGTTGTTAGTAAACAAAAGCGTGACAAGCGCAGGAATCATCATTGCAGGAAACATGCTGGGAGCAGCCACCTTAGTGGAATTGTAAGGTGGAGAAAGCCTGGGTGGTTAAGCGTGGTGCTGTAAACGAAATGGCAAAACGCCAAGAAAAACAGAGCTGCCCATCCTAGTCTTATTGTGCACTTGGAAATAGAGATGGACACCAAAGTTAGCTATTAAAAATCAAAACTGGTTAAAGTGGTTAAAAATGAAAAAGGGCAGAGTTGTGTCAAAGAATAAGTACTTCACTGAAATTGTTCTGGCGACTGCATAACAGTATCAATGGGGTAGTCAAGAATAAGAGTGTTCCTGACTTCCAAAGTGCTGACCTTATCTGGCAGAGGTCTGACGAGAATAAGGGCAAAGTGCTTTTCGAACGCTATCTAGAGCAGAGCAACCAGACAGACATGAGAGGCCAAAATTTTGCCGAAGCGGTTACCTCAGATAGGTGTGAGGCCCAGAACATTGCATTTGAAGTCACAGTGACAGTGAAAGAGATCAGGGCTGTGCTTCGACGAACAAGAAACAGCGCACCAGGGCTAGATGGTATAAGGTATGACAACATCAGTATGTGTACCGACAACGAGCTAGAGGAACTAGCATATATGTACAACAGTATGGGAGAGCTAGCATCAAGGAGGAATGGTTACACAGCTATCTGATTCCCTTGCCGAGGCCTGGCAAAAACCACACAAAAATTCAGGGATACCGTGTAATAACCATGCAAAATACAATAGGCAAATTGCTGGAGAAGTTAATTGCCAGAAAAATATCAAGCCAGCTAGAGAGGCAGGGTTGTTTCCCACCTACCCTTGCAGGGTACCGCCCAAACAGAGCAAACTGGACCAACGCAGCAGTTTGTGCCCATGATGTCTACGAAGGTTTCTACTCCGGCATTGAAACATGTGCTGCTGCGATTGATCTTGAGGATGCGTACAATAAAGTACCGTTGAAGTTCTTAGTGTTTCAGCTTCTAGAATTCAAGATAAGCCCATTCCTCATTAGTTGGTCCCTTGCAGCCCTCTTCCAACAGAAATGAATTATTAGACGTGGCAGTTGGACTTCTGAACCTACAACAATATATCCAGACCTACCACAGGAATCACCATTATCTTTTGTGCTTTTCAACGCCTACACTGTGAGAATTACCAGCGAGCAGATCACTGGACCGGGAAGGACATTTTCATATGCCGATGATATGTTAGTGTATCGTTAGGGTAAGGATAGATTGCCAATAATCCAACACAAACTGGAAATCTGTGCTCAGAGACTGTGAAAAGAACGCAGGCAATGAATTACCTGGGGATACGGTTTGATCGAAGCCTTGCTTATAATGAGCACATAGACCAGGTGATAACAAAGGCCAATCGGGATTTGGCTGCGATGCGGGTGATAGCGGCAGCAATTTGTGAGCAGCGCCATCAATGTCTTCTATACGAGGGTGAGGTCACGTCTGTTTTTGAGTATGCGATGGCGATCCTGACTCTCAGCCGTAAGCAGATGGGAAGGATGGAAAGGATACAGAAAATAGCTGTGCGTATTATTCTTGGATGTACAAGAGATACCGCATGCAGGGCGATGAGCTATCGTCTTGATTTTCCAACTATTGGGGACAGAATACAAATTTGCAGAGCAGTACCTACCTCAGAGTCAATGCAAACACACAACATCAACTGCATGGTGAAATTAAGAAGGTATAGGGCAGCAGGTTAAAAAAGAGGAAGCTCGTGGATGGGTCAAGCCGAAGACATTCTCCAACAGGTGTGTTCACATGAGGCCTTAGAATCTGGCGAGGAGTGGGTACAAGTGCCAACAGATGCATGTATGCCCTTTTCAGTTTGCATCCAACTAGACAGAAAACGCAGACAAAAAACAGAACAGGCAGACATTCTGAATACTTTACGAGAAGCAAGCCGTTTGCAAGAACCAAGTGATGACTGTGAATCTACATCCATAGTCAGGATGCATGAACAGCTAATTAAAAGAGGCGTGGCAAAACAAGAACACTTGTTAGGAAGCCAAAGAAGATTAATAAACAAACACAGAACTGGTGTCGTTAGCTGCTACACGCCGCGGGATTTACTGAGGAGGGGGGAGGGGTTGAGCACTTATGGACTGAATGGATCGATGTGCAATGAGGATGATATGTCGACTAACTAACTAACTAACTAACTAACTAACTAACTAACTAACTAACTAACTAACTAACTAACTAACTAACTAATTACTAACTAACTAGTTACTAACTAACTAACTAACTAACTAACACTTTATTTATCGTATCATACTCATGCTTGTCATTTTACTTTGTTTTCTTTTGCCTATCAACTTTACAATTTCTTCATTCATTCATTTATTCGTAGGTTTTTGATTTCCCTTCGGTAATATGTCTTTGCTAATGTGATGAATGGAGTCTCTTAACATTTCCCACAATTCATTTATACTCTGTATTTTTGCTATTGCATTGTACTTATTTTTCACAGTCACTCTGTATTGTTCTTGAATCTGCCATTAGAAAATCTGTGTTAATCACACACACACACACACACACACACACACACACACACACACACACACACACACACACACAAATGTATATGTATATATGTATATATATATATATATATATATATATATATATATATATATATATATACTTATATTTGGTCTCAAATCCGTCTGTTCTTCGTGAAGAATGTATGTTTTCATATTTCTTCTTGCGTCTTTTCAAAAGTACTCTTAGCATTGACTGATTTGATTTGATTTAACTTTATTTTCTATTAGTTAATTGCAATAGTTAATTTGGATGGCTGTGCTTCTCACACATTGTTTCATTTCCATTGTTTGGAAGCGGTATTACCAAAAATGAAATATATCATCACTGGATGAAGAAACATCAATAATGTTAGATATGCAGATGATACAGTATTGATTGCAGACAATGAGCAGGATCTGCAATATTTATTAGATTCGGTTGTTGCACACAGTGAACAACTAGGGCTAGAATTATTGTATTAGTATATAGATTATGGTCATCACTAAGAATTACCAAATATCACAATCTAATGTACAAGTAAATCTGGATGTTCTTAAGCAAGTGAATAGGTACAATTATCCCAGAACAGTCATAACATTTGATGGGAAATGTCTTGAAGAGATTATAACTAGAATCGCCATGGCGAAGATAGCCTTTTGCAAGATGGAAAATAAACTGACCAATAAAAAAATATGTCATTTGCAACGAGAAAAAGAGTGTTGAGGTGCTACATGGAACCTATGCGTTTGTATGGATGTCAAGCGTGTACAATGAGCGAACAAGCTGAAATATATCTGATGGCTGTGTAAATGTGTTTTCCGAGGAAAATGCAAAGAATACCATGGACAGACAGAAAAACCATTGACCAAGTACTACAAGAAACAAATGAAAACCGTAAACTGATTAGAGAAACTAGACGTAGGCAGTCAAGATTTTGTGGTCACGTTATGAGAATAAATAAATTGGAGAACTTTATGGCAACGGGCAAGTTTGAGGGGAAAATAACAAGATTAAGGCAAGGAAATAAATATCTGGATGGTTTCATAACGTGGCGTGGTCGAGACAGGAACACTGAGCTGATCCACGACTCTGATTATCGAGTGAGATGGCGAGACATGACCGTCCACGCTTACCGGCATGGCTCATGATGATGATGATTACCAAATACTGGGTCCAGTCTTTGGGCCATTGTATTTTTTTTTTTGCGCTCGTTCTCTTTGAACTCAAGCGTAGTCAATACACTACTTCTAGAAGCTGGACTGGACTGAATTTTACGTGTGGATTAAATTTCCATATTAACAGTGTCCCTCGCCATTAGACGAACCCACTCCGGCTTCAGAGGCACTTGTAATTTACGTCCCCAAGTCAAGGACGAAAGGTCAACATTTTAGTCCAACTGTCCGGTATAGGGGTTGAATACCTTACCTCGGCATCAGCACACCGAATGTTTAAGAACGCGCGTTCTTATCCATTCGGCCATGCTGACCTACTTTTCGACCATTGTTTTATATTTAATATATATTTTATATATATATATATATATATATATATATATATATATATATATATATATATATATATATATATATATATATATATATATATATGTATATATATATATATATATATATATATATATATATATACCTTATATCACTGTACGCATGTGAACATGTCAATAAGTTGGCGCATGAACCAATTAGATGCCAAATGACATCTTTGCACAACAAGAAATAAATGAACTGGATAAAGGTGAAACGAGACTAATTTATGGATATACAATATGTTGTAGTGTAGTGGAATCTAAACACCAGCACGGTGTTTGTTTGATTGTCAACGAAGATAGATTACACTCTTTTATAAACTGCACCTGAGTAAGCACGCGTAAGACAGCAAATCCAATAAACAACGTCATTATATATATCCCTACTATTGACTATGACCACGATGCAATAGAAAAACATGTTATGAAATTCTAGATGACACAATTAAAAAGAAAAATTGTAGAATATTTTATCATTGTACAACGTGATTGTCATGCACATATTTAACTATTGAACATAAGAGTTCATTCGGAAAGTAAAGCACCACATAGTTTTCGCAGGAACTGTGTATTCAAAAAGCATGTAATATATACACAATATACATGGATATGTCATGTACACTGCGGTATTATTCAAAATAATCCCCATCAACTTGTACTGCTTTATGGCAGCGCGAAACAAGTGCATGTATTCATTGCTCGTACAAGATTTTGTTTTGATAATGTGGTTATTCCTTCGCTGCATGAATCAGCTCTTCAACAACTTCAAACCTTTTCCCACGGAGTGCATCTTTAAGTGGATGAAAATCAGAGGGTGCCAAATTGGTAACTATAGGGTGGATGGAGTAGTACTGTCCAACCCAATCTGGCGAATGCTTCCCGTGTTGCCATACTTGTGTGAAGGCGTGAACTTGTCGGGAAGGAGAAGCAGGCCTGCTGGATTCATGTGCGGCCAACTCTGTGAAAACGTTTATTGAGTCTTTTTAATGTCTTAATGTAAGCTTGCGAATTGATTGCCTCTCCTCTTGGCATAACATCCACAAGAATCACACCTTCAATGTCCCAAAAGACACTGATCATGACCTTTTCTAGCTTATGGAGTTATCTTGAATTTATGTCTTCGTGGTGACTGCGGTTGATGCGACTCCATTGACTGTCGCTTTGTCTTCAGGTTCAAATTGATGTGCTCAGGTTTCGTCACCTGAACTGTTCTCTCCGTCAGCATTGAAACTCTCCAACAATTCAGAACAAATTGCTTTCCTTTGCGATTCGTGGTCATTTGTGATACTTCCAGGAACCCATAATGCGCAAACCTTAGAAATGCCAAAAGCTTTTATAATTGCTTTTGCACTACCATTGCTGGCTGACATTTTATAGAGTCAATTGTTGAGTAGTTATTCGCCTATCAGTAAAAACAATGTTCTCAGAGCTTTTCAACGTTTCTGCGTAGGCAGTTGTGGCAGAACGTCCACAGCGCGGCCGATAAAGTGGCCCTGTATCACCACTTCCTGATTCTTTGATTCTCCGAACCCAGCGACTGACTGTACTCCTGTCGGCTGCAAGTACTTCCATACGCATCACATAGTCACTTGTGAATGTTCACAACAGTTTCCTTCTCTGCAAAGAGAAATTGTATCACAATTCGATGCTTATAACGCAAGTTGCTATTATGCTCCATTTCATAACATCTCATAATATGCTCCATTTCAACGTTTTTGGGCAGTAATATTATTTTACCAGTTGCGTTGCACTTTGGTGCACACAATCGGTTTATGCCATATTTAAAGCTGGCAAAGTTTCGTTTGGCATAACCATAGCTAAAATAAATAAATTTAGAGTCGGAACATGGAACGTTAGGACATTAAATTAGCTGGAAATGTTGAACAATGTTCTAAGAGAGATGGATAGCATTAAAGTGAATATACTAGGCGTCAGTGAGATGAGATGGAAAGGATCGGGCAAAATTATAGCTGACAACCACACAATAATTTATTCTGGAGGGGATACACATGAAAACGGTTTAGGAATAATATTTGACAAAACATCAGCCAAGCCAATTAATAGATACTGGTGCATTTCAGATCTAGTTATTATGGTCAAAATCAAAGGCAAACAAATAGATATACATATTATACAAGTATATGCGCCAACAACAAGTAATTGTGATGAAGAAATACAACACTTTTAGGATCAAATAGAAATGTCGATGGCTCAAATTGAATATATATATATACATCACATACACACACACACACACACACACACACACACACACACACACACACACACACACACACACACACACACATATATATATATATATATATATATATATATATATATATATATATATATATATATATGGAAAAGAGATCTGGTGGTGAGTCACCCAGGTCAGACAGATCAGATAACACTGGGGAAGAGTGTGACGCAGGGGCCAGTACTAGTAATCGTGATGACGGAGATAATCACACGGTGTTACCAAGGAAATCCCTTATGTCAGACTCAGGCAGCGGTTAGAATAGATGGCGAGACATCACATTGGTTTGACATCAAGCTAGGAATCCGTCAGGGCTGTGTGCTGTTCCCTTGCTTGTGTAACCTGTACGCCGAAAATACTAATGAGAAATGTCAGAGATAACATTACCAGGGCGCAATATGATGCCATAAATATCGGTGGTCATGATATACCAGAGATTCGATATGCTGATGATACAGCATTACTTTCCACATCATACAATGGTAATTCCTTTGAATATAAATAGTACAGACGGGTTCTAAGAACATCTTGGATACAGAAAAGAAGAAATGCACCCATCCGACGATAGCTGAATATCGAAGAAGGTTGGCTACTGAAGACGATCAAACAAAGAGAAAATTTAAATAGTTTGACCACCTGATACGTCATGAAAGTTTGGAGAGAACAATAATGGAGGCGTATATGTCCTGGAAGAGAGGAAGAGGAAGGCCAAAGAGATGATGGGTGCAGGATGTGGCCGATGCCGATTATTTTCCAGATTGGCGTATCGTACGCTGGACATCTTGCTTAGGATCGAGAAGATTTTTGGGGGGTTGTTATTGGAGTGAGCTTCTGCAAAGGACATGCTACTGAATGAATATATATATATATATATATATATATATATATATATATATATATATATATATATATATATATATATATATATATATATATATATATATATATATATATATATATATATATATATATATATATATATATATATATTAGAGAGCACTAGAGAAAAGTATATAATCTCATAAACTTAAGTGAACTAGTTAATGTTTTTCATGAATGTGATGATCAATAGTTAGAGCCATTAGCGTATTCCATTCCCTTCTCCGCACTGAAGGCCAACCTAATGAGTCTCAAAGATCCTTCTGACTTGCATATTCACGATGGAATGCCTAATCCACATCGACTCGCAGATTTGTCCTTGGTGTTCTATTTTTTCTTCAAGATCCTGCTCTGTTTAGTTCATAAAAACCACATCATTTCCATATCTAATATTATTTATGGATTTTCCGTTAATGCTGATTTCTGGACATCTGTTTGTCTCCATTTTAAATATATTCTTTGTGTAAATATTAAAAAGACACCAGGATAATACATATCCTGCCATTTCGCCATCGAAAGACGTAATATCAACATTGTAAGATATGCTGATAATGCATTCTTGAATGCAGCGAACATCCTAAACATGCAGAGAATTTTGTGTTTTAAAGCGCTAACTGAAAATAGTGTTGAGAACATCATGGACGGAGAAGATAGCAAATTCTGAAGTATTAACATCCGAATATTGATTGTTTTTGCTTTACTTGGCTTTGAACTTAAACGTAGTTCATACCTGTGCTACTTCTTCTAGTGCACATATATGTGCGTGTGGATTAGCTGTCACTATTACGTGTCCATCACCTTCAGGCGAACCTGCTACGACTTCTGAGGTACTTTTAATTTACGTCCCCAAGTCAAGGACGAGAAGTCAACATTTAAGTACAATTGACCGGTGTAAGGGTTGAATCCGCTAGCTTTGAATCAGCAGACTGGAAGTTTAAGACTTAAATCTCTTATCCATTCGGCCATGCTGATATTGTATTCCTAGATGTTAGAATATAACTCATAAACACGGTAGGGATTGACACTGAAAAGTATAGGGTATGATATGTAAACATACTATCTGAAATAGAACAGTTAGCCGACTGTGGGAAATACCTGGTAAGAAAGGAAGCTGGAGAGTTGAAATAATGAGTGTGACAATGCAGAGGAAGAGTGAAGTGATGAGTGTGACAAGGCAGAGAAATGTGAAGTGATAAGTGTGACAATGCAGAGGAAATGTGAATTGATGAGGGTGTCAATGCAGAAGAAGAGTGAAGTGATGAGTGTGACAAGACAGAGGAAGAGTTTAAATGTTGAGTGTGACTAGGCAGAGGATGAGTTGAAATGATGAGTGAGACAATGCAGAGGAAGAGTTAACTGATGAGTGTGACAAGACAGAGGAAGAGTTGAAATGATGAGTGAGAAATTGCAGAGGAAGAGTGAAGTGACGAGTGTGACAAGACAGAGGAAGAGTTGAAGTGACGAGTCTGTCAATGCAGAAGAAGAGTAACGTGGCCAGTTTGAAAATGCAGAGGAAGAGTGAAGTGATGAGTGTGACAATGCAGAAGAAGAGTGACGTGGCCAGTGTGAAAATGCAGAAGAAGAGTGAAGTGATGAGTATGACTAGAGAGAGGACGAGTTGAAATGATGAGTGTTACAAGGCAGAGGACGAGTGAAGTGATGAGTTTGACAAGACAGAGGATGAGTTAAAATGATTAATGTGACAATGCAGAGGAAGAGTGAAGTGATGAGTGAGACAATGCAGTGGGGTGATGAGTGTGACAAGACATAGGATGAATTCAAATGATGAGTGTGACAAGACAGGATGAGCTGAAATGATAAGTGTGACAAGATAATTAAGAGTTGAAATGATTAATGTGATAATATAGAGGATGGGTTGAAATTATAAGTGTGACAAGATAGAGAAAGAGATGAAATGATTAGTGTGACAAGGTACAGGAAGAGTTGAAATGATTAACGTGACAAGGTAGAGGATGAGTTGACATGATTAGTATGACAAGGTAGAGGAAGAGTTGAAATGATTAGTGTGATAAAACAGAGGATGAGTTGAAATTATGATTGTGACAAGACAGCGGAAGAGTTGAAGTGATGAGTTTAGTTTAGTTAAGTGATGAGTGTGACAAGGCAGAGGACACGTGAAGCGATGAGCGTGACAAGGTAGAGGAAGCGTGAAGTGATGAGTGTGACAAGGTAGAGAATGAGTTGAAATGATGAGTGTGACAAGGTAGAGAATGAGTTAAAATGATGAGTGTGACAAGGTAGAGGAAGTTTTGAAATGATTAGTGTGACAAGACAGAGGATGAGTTGAAATGATGAGTGTGACAAGACAGAGGGAGAGTTGAAATGATGAGTGTGAAAAGACAGAGGGAGAGTTGAAATGATTAGTGTGACAAGGTAGGGGATGAGGTGAAATAATGAGTGTAACAAGACAGAGGATGAGTTGAAGTGATGAGTGCGACAAGGTAGAGGAAGAGCCAAGTGATGAGTGTGACAAGGTAGTGGAAGAGTGAAGTGATGAGTTTGACAAGGTTGAGGAAGATTGAAGTGATGAATGTGACAAGGTAGAGGAAGAGTGAAGTAATTTATGTGACAAGGTAGAGAACCTAACCCCAACTCTCCCACAATTTAATAACTCAACGTTCGCACCAATACAGAACAAAAGCCACACACTGCTGATCAGGAAAGCAATGAATGTGTTTATTGAAATGCTTACTTTTCATGAAAATGGTTATTCTTGTCAAAGAGTCTTTGGGTACAGTAGCTGTTGTCTTTATCTCGCTGTCATATCTTTCTACCTCATAATCATCTAGTGTCTCGCCCCGAGCAATAATATCATCAATAATAGTCTTACGAAATTTCTTGTTATCAGCCACATGCCCCGCATCTGTTGCTGTCATGTATACATTATCTATCACGTCTTATATCCGTATACATTGTGGTAATCCTCTTCTCCATCTTCTCGATGCACTTTTCTCCTTAATTGCTTTTTTTAAAACTGTCAACTCTTCTTACTTGTCCAACATGATTTGTTTCACTCAGTTTGTTTGTCTTATTAACCGATTTTCTTCAATATTGTTTTCTTGTTGGATAAATCTGTTTGTTCATTTTTTTTCTTCATCCAAAGAATGTTTAATAATCTCCTGTAACGTTGATATTTAAAAGCTTGTCACTAGATATTCCAGTTGCGCACTCGTGTGTTGTCCAAAGAAATATGATGCTCTTAGTATTCTGATTTGTGTGTTTTCTATCTCTTTCAATTCCCAGTGGGTCTAAATGCCTGCGTTTTTGTAGAGCAAAGTTTGTTCTCCTGTAATTTCTGTCATCGTATTTCTATCGTCTTTCACCACAGAATCAGAACATTCAAAACTACTGATTTGTATGTAATTTCTCTCTATTGATAATTATATATGTTGTATTGTTAGTTTCGCATTGTTGGACCATAAAGACAAGGCCTGATGATGAATGCCTTGTACCTTCCCTGCAGATCCTGAGTCTTCCTAGCTTCGAAACTTCCTCCCTTCGCTTATCCCAATCTTCTTTGACTCTCTTGTAAATAATACAGTTATACTTCAATCGAAACGAGAAAAAGAGTGTTGAAGTGCTACATAGAACCTGTACTTTTGTATGGATGTGAAGCGTGGACAATGAGCAGTCACGCTGAAAAACAGCTGATGGCTGTGGAAATGTGGTTTCTGAGGAAAATGCAAAGAACACAATGGACAGACAGAAAAACCAATGAACAAGTCCTTCAAGAAACAAATGAAGGTTGTAAACTGATTAGAGGTATTAGACGTAGACAGTCAAAATTCTTTGGACATATTATGAGAAGAAATGAATTGGAGAACTTGGTGACGACTGGCAAGATCGAAGGAAAGAGACCAAGGGGAAGATCGAGAAGTAAATACCTGGATGGCTTGGCAACGTGGCATGGTCGAGACAGGAACACGGGTCTGATCCACGGCTCTTGTGATCGAGTGAGATGGCAGAACATGACAACCCACGCTTGTCGGCATGGGACATGATAGATGGATGGATTGTTAGTTCCATCAATGTCACTACTTTATTCCCGTTTTTGCATTGAAATATAAATTACTTTTTTTTTTTGGCATTTTGATCCTGCTGTGCCTTGATTAGTCTATCAATGTTCATTTGTTCCCGGAATGTTAATTGAAACATCTTGTATGTTTTTTTTTATAGGACGTTGCCATTTACTCCAGGTTAATTATCTAGGCAATTTTATGTTCACTAGTTTGGCATTGTTTTCTGAACGAGAAGACAACGCTTAATTTCAAATTACCCTATTGGGAATGAACCCACTACCCACCACCAGTCTCAAGAAGTTTAATTTCGAGCTCGAAAAACTCTTGGCCACTGACATATGCCTGGGTTCACTGACATTAAGGAGAGTGACCTTGCTAGTACATAAACTAGTGACCGGGCATGAGAAAGAATAGACGAAAGTTGGAGACAGTGAGTAAAAGGGTATGAAGTGGTTTTCAGCTTGCTAGTATGGATGGGAGAGAGAGACAGTTGTTAGGCTGGGGAGGTAGTGTTTGTGTGGAGCATTGTGAGGGAGACATAGACAGTTTAAAAGACAGTGGAAAACATTGACTAGGGGCAGTTGACGTTGAGACCGAGAGAGGGTCGGACCGTTGTGGGAGTGGACGCAGAGACCGGCTGCGGGTCGGGTCGTCTGAGGCAGTTGAATCTGGGTCGGCTGAGGGACGGGATCGCTTTGGACAGTTGAGTGTCAGGACCAGAGAAGTGGAGGTCCGTAGTCTGCAAAGTGAATGATAGGGGAGTTAGTGATAGAACTCTGCCCTGTGGGTTTCAGTGATGGGAATTCTGAGACTAAGGATTAAAGACTGAGCCCGGTTATCAGCAGACATAGTGTATTGAGGCCTCAACCCCAGAGTGGGTTGGATAGTTAGTGAAGGCTTAAACCCTAGTGTGTGGGTTGTATTGTGTGAGGTCCAGCCGTGGATAGGAGCTGGATAACTGTCTTGTGAATTTGAGATTAAGCAGGCCATGAGAAGGCAGTGATGTGTGCGTGTTAAGTTGTGAGGAGGATATATATATATATATGCTATGGATTATATTGTTTCTGGATATAGAATTATGTTCCGTTTGTCCGTGTTCTTTCTGCATTAAAGGATTATGTGCGCCAACTCAATCTTGTTTAATGACTGGTGGATGTGCACTGCGGGGGTGAGTTGTATTATGAGACCGGAGGCTAGCTCACCTTACACTCTGTAATGACATACAAGGAGCAGTGTAACCTAGAAAACGACCATCTCACTCAGTTATTATAAAGAACATCGTGAGAGCCACAATGACAAACAACATTGTATTGTTCTTGATTCAGAGGTTCAACTGCCGCATGTTAAGACTACCTGCTTTCCGTTGTAAGAGGCTGGCGAGCTCCAATTAAGGATACAGAATGGTTATAGAAGGTTTAGAATGATAACATGACTCATTGCTAATTAATCATAAATAGGGAATCCATCCATCCATCATGTGCCATGCCGATAAGCGTGGGCGGTCAAGTTTTACCATCTCACTCGATCACTAGAGTTGTGGATCAGCTCGGTGTTCCTGTCTAGACCGTGCCATGTGGCCAAGCAATTCAGGTATTTACTTCTCGGTCTTTCCCTTGGTCTCTTCCCTTCGATCTTGCCAATTGTCAAAATGTTTTCCAAGTCATTTCTTCTCGTAACACGCCGACAAAACTTTGACTGTCTATGTCTAATGACTCTAATTAGTTTACGATCTTCATTTGTTTCTTGAAGGACTTGTGCACTGATTTGACTGTCTGTCCATGGCATTCTTTACATTTTCCTCAGAAACCACATTTCCACAGCCATCAGATGTTTTTCATCTTGACTGCTCATTGTCCACGCTTCACATCCATACAAAAGTATAGGTTCTATGTGGCACTTCAACACTATTTTTCTCGTTTCAATTGATATCTTTTTATTCGTCAGTATGCTTTTCATCTTGCAAAAGACTACCTTCGCTATGGCAATTCTTGTTCTAATTTCATCAAGGCATCTCCCATCAGATGTTATGACTGTTCCGAGATAACTATACCGATTCACTTGTTTAAGAATCATCACCATCAAGTGCTGTGCCGACTGGCGTAAGCGTTCATGACGTTCCACAGATCTCTGTCCTTGGTTGTCTGGATCAGATCTGTCGTTGATATTCCTCCATGTCACCGTCGCAATCCATCCAGCATCATTTCTCGTGGTCTGCCTCTGCCTCTCTTACCCTCTATCTTTCCAGTTGTCACGATGTTCTCCAGCGCCTCTCTTCTCATCACACGATCAAAAAAAAAGCTGTTTGTCTCTTTCTGATTGTTGTATATAATCTTCTAGTTTCGCCAGCCTCTTTAAGGCATTCGTTGTTAGTTACTTTGGCTGTCCAAGGAATTCGCAATATTCGTCTAAGGAACCACATCTCTGTTGCTTCCAATCTCTTCCTAATTTGTTCATTTATATTCCAAGATTCACAGCCATACAGCAAATAAGGTTTATATAGCACCTCAGCATTCTCTATCTTACATTCAATGATAGCGACTTATTGCATAAGATATTCTTCATTTATTGAAATGTGGCCTTTGCTTGCCCTATTCTGTTCTTGATCTCTGTTGTGCATCTTGCATCTGATGTTATAAATGTCCCTAGATATTTAAAACTATCCACTTGGTGAAGAATTTTCTCTTCTGTCTCTATTTCACATTCTGGTGTCACCTGTTTCTTTGATAACAATATTCCCATTTAATCGTGTATCACATTGGGGTATTTCCCTCTTCCCAGTGACGAGCATAATCTGTGTCTTCTTACTGTCAAAAAAACTGTCATTTACTGCCAATATAATACCTTGCGGTGTATGGCAGAGGGGTCTTTGAGCCTGAGGAATTAAGGCCGCCTGGCTAGTGCAGTCGCCGCGAACTGTGCAGGTTAGGATTTTCTTTTTGCCCCCGACAGAAAAAGATCCCACACCTTACCGGGGATCGAACCCGGGTCTCCCGAATGAGAGTCCGGCGTTCTAACCACTCGGCCAGTCGCTCCTCTTTGTCTTCTTACTATTCAATTCTATCACTAATTGTTCACTGTGTGCAATAACCGCATCTACTAAATGTTGCAGGTCCTGCTCAATGTCTGCAATCAAGACAGTATCATCTACATATCTAATGTTATTGATGTATCGTCCCCCAATGTTGATTCATTCCATATATTTTATATTTCTGAAAATATTTTCATTGTACAGGAAAAAAAAGATCTGGAGACATTATACATCCCTGTTTCACACCTCTTTTAATAGGCTAATATTGACCTAGATCATTATCAATTCTCATGGCAGCTTATTGTTTCCAATATATGTTTTTTTTTTACAAATCTAAGGTATTTTCCATCAATTTGTAGATCTTCAAGCATCCTTATCATGTCAACATGTCTCCTTTTATCGAAAGACATTATATAGTTAATGAAGCTATGATATATATATATATATATATATATATATATATATATATATATATATATATATATATATATATATATATATATATATATATATATCTCATGTTTGATGTTATCTAATTTTTCGTCTAATTTTTTTAACGTCCTAAGAATTCATGTTGCTAACTTTAATGTCTCTGTTCTTGTCTTGCGATGATCGGTAATTAGGCGAATCATAATGAACTAGGCACTTTTAAAGAAGGTAGTTGGCCGTTGCTGACCTTCCCTGACAGTGACCATACAGATCGGTGACGCCAGCCATTGTCTCGTGAAAGAGATCTTCTGCCTACCGTTGCGAAAGTTGAGACCATAACCAACAACTATCTGTACACAACAGTAGTAGTACAGAGAGCAGGTATGGACGAATCATGGTGCAAACTTAAATGAATAAGTATTATAATGTAAATCTCTATTAACTGAGCATTGAAATTGTGGAACATACAACGAAACGAAACATATAAAACAATGACCCTAGTATGGCGATATATAGTCCTTCTTTTCAAAAGGTGGGTCACATTTGGCGATAAATTATTCTTTGACACGGAATCAGTCACATTACTGTACGGTAGATTTGCTCAGTGTGATGCTAGTCTTCGAAATGCCACCCTTTACATGTTTTATTTTTCTTTAAAAATGCCGCCCCTTTATGAAGCCCCCTTACGGTGCCCCCTGATGCATCCGCCCGTCTGTATCATAGCACGGAGGACCGTGATCATTTAAACCACAAACATTAATTAAGTGGTGCCAGCGCAGAATGGAAGGCTAAATATGGTGTGATTGATTGATTGATTGATTGATCTAGGAACCGACATCACAGCATTCGGGACATTCCCATAAGCGCTCCGTCCCCATCCTCAGCAACCAGCGAAGAGTAGCATCCTCAACTCGGAAATATAGATCCCATGTCAAATCCACATTCTTATGTATTATAAATATGGTGTGAACGAATCACTAATGCTGAACGTACAATAAGAGACATATATTGTATTCGATATGTAAAGGAAAGACGTTGACGCTGAATACGACACACTGTGGAATCCTGATAATAGTATAACAAGAAAATCCCACCCAAAAAGAAATAGGAGCAAAGCTAAAACTGCCTGAAGGAGAACATTAGACACAGAGAAGAATATTGCGTGGAGGACAAGGAGATCTCGTGAGTTCTTTGGAAGCCATTGCTCAAATAGGGGATACAGGGGTAGAAGAAGCAAAATATACACAAGGGGCCTCCCAATAGTTCGCCGTTCTCATAGAAGACTACACACCCGATCCACATTTTCTTAAGATACATGAGGACTAGGATATTATCCACTTCCTCAGGCAAAACTGTATCAGATAAATATTGTCGGCAAGTGGAGTCAACCCCGTGCTGTACAAACGTCAGGGGTAAGTGTCGGGGGGAAACTGTAGGGGGTAAGTGTCGGGGGTAAGCATCCGTGGCTGAGGAGTGTCTATGTCTGTCTGATCCTTTTAAAAAAAAGAAACATTATCTTAGCATGAGACAAGAGACTTTGAAGAAACTTTGGTTATTTATGATACTTCTCCTTGATATCGAAAGTACTGCGATGGATCCAAACTAGCTCGAATAAGATAGAAATAATAAGCCACGGCAGTTAGAAGTGGCAAAGGCAAGTTAGCCTATCGTCCTAGCCACACACGTCAACGACCTGCTGTATCTGATCTGCTGGCACCATAACGTCATTACCAGCAATGGGTCTAAGTTCCTCTTATTTTTTCTTTGTTTAAAAAAGGAAGGGGAAAGAAAAACAAAGTTACAAATATGAAATCGGAAATGACTTTAGTTGCAAAGTACATGATTATTAAATAACATAACAAAATACATGACACAACAACAGACGCAACAAGTCCAGCGCATAGCACATACAACTAGCAACAACCAGTTCATACAAAGCCACGAATAAGCAACCTCAAATAACACATTTTTCAGCAGGTATTTCAGTCAAAGAATATACGCACACTATATCGAGCTTTGTTTTAAAACGTAAGGCTATGTCACATTAGCATGTGTTAGTCCATCCACGGAACGCATCCTCAACTCGGAAATATAGATCCCATGTCAAATCCACATTCTTATGTATTATTAGCTTTTATATTTTTAAACCAGGACGTATTATAGATAATGAGATAATGCCCACGACATAGTTAATTTACCAGTCAGAAAAAAAAGTAGGGGAAGGTGGGAAGAAACGAAGCGAAATTCCTATTTCAGCTCGTATGCCAATTTTTTCGTAATGATGATAAAATACTGCTTACATGTAAGCAACCGTCACCTACTGACGCAGTTTAAGCTCATCATGTATGGATTTATTACATGTGATCGATGGCATACCATGCTCTTGATCCGCAAGGTTCAGATACAGTTGAAGATGCATTCATCACAAGCATATGTGTAATTATTTTTCCCCTAAGAACGACAGAAGAATTAAGAATCAAACGTCAGAAAGAGCCATTTTTACAACATCGACGGCTGGTGACATTTACGACATTATATTTAGCTCAGCCAGTTTGTTCTAGTAGTCGATTAATCCTATATTCTCCATTTGAAGGTCAGCATGTCCGAATGGATAAGAACGCGCCTTCTTAACCATCCGTTGTGTTGATACTGAGGTAAACGGTTCAACCCCTACACCGGACAGTTGGACTAAAATGTTGACTTCTTGTTCTTGATTTGGGGACGTAAATTACAAGTACTTCTGAAGTCGAAGTGAGTTCGCTTGATGGTGAGGGAAACGGGTTATAGGGAAAGCTAATCCGTACGTAAAATTCAGTCCAGTGCTACTTGAAGTTATGTGTACGGACTTCGCTTGAGTTTAAAGCGAGCAAGTGCAAACAAAACATATTCGCCATTTTCTAGTTCACATCTAAATAGGCTGCATTCTTGCAGCTAAATGCGATACGGGAGAAATATCTGGCTGGGTCGGACGCTGCGTCTTGCTACGTTTAAAACAAAAACAACAATATTCTGTAATCTGTGATTATACTAAGTTCTAACACGAATCGTTTTCTATGTTACCCTGCCACCCAAACCAGTAGTTTTATTCTCAACTCACCTATGTCTCGAATATTCTAAATCGTCCATGTTATGAGTGCGTTCTCGAGATCTTCTGTTTTCATGATGTGACCAAGGCGTTCTGATGACCTTCTCTTCTCATGTCATGACCAGAATAGTTTGGTAATCACTTCTCATGACGTGATCAACGGTTTTGATGATCACTTTTCATGACGTAACTAACGCGTTTTTGGGGCATTTTCTGTTCATTACGGGAGCAAAGCGTTCTTAGAGAGCAGGGGGCGGGGAAGGATGAATTTTCTTCTCATTAGTTAGTTAGTTAGTTAGTTAGTTAGTTAGTCTTTCCTCTTGAGCTTGCTACTTGTTGTAGATCCTGGATGTTCACTTGGCCGTTGAATGAGCCTTCTCTGACGATGGTTCTACGCAGGGTCTCTCTTGGACTTCCCCGTTTTCTTTTCCCTAGTGCTGACCATATGAGGGCTTGGTAGGGGAGTCTTGTCTTGTCCATTCTGAGCACATGGCCGATGTAGTTCCAACGGCGTTTTCTTATAAAATTGGATACAATATCTTGCTTAGTCTCTTGTCTTATTTGCGCATTGGTTTTGAAATCTGTCCACTGTATGTTTAGAATTCTTCTAAGACATTTGTTCTCAAAATTGTCTAATTTTTTATCGAAAGCTACCATTGATTTCCAACTCTCACATCCATACGTTAGCACTGGAATCACACAAGAATTGAAGATGTTAAGTTTCTTCTCATGACGTGCACAAAACATTCTGGTGACCACTTCTCAGGATATGACTAAAGAGTTCTTGACACATTCTCTTCTCATGTCGTAATGAAACGTTCTGATGGCCTGCTATTCTCATGTCGTAATAAAACGTTCTGATGGCCTGCTATTCTCATGTCGTAATGAAACGTTCTGATGGCCTGCTATTCTCATGTCGTAATGAAACGTTCTGATGGCCTGCTATTCTCATGTCCTGACCAAAATATTCTAGTGGCCACTTCTCATAAGGTGACCAAGATGTTCTGGTGACCACTTCTCATCACGTGACCAAAACGTTCTGGTGACCACTTGTCATAGCGTGATAAGAACGTTGTGGGGGAATTCTCTTCTCATGGCGCCACTAAAGGGTTCTGAATGTATTCTCTTACAATTACTTAACCAAACAGTTCTCCAGCTCTTGATGACAAGAACGTTACCCTGATCTTCACTTTTCATGATGTGATTAAAAAAAAGCCCCTTTGCTCCTTTCTTAGCATTAATGATAACTTAAGATGGAGGTCAGCTTGGCCGAATGGATAAGAACGCACGTTCTTAAACAACCGGTGTGCTGATGCCGAAGTGGGTTCGCCTGATGGCGAAGGGACATTAGTAATAAGGACAGCTAACACACACGCAAAATTCAGTCCAGTGCTACTAGAAATAGTGTATTGACTACGCATGATTTCAAAGCGAACGATTTGATAACAAAAAAGATTGCCATTTTAAGTCACACTTCTGTGCAAACAGACACATGAAGAGATCCCATTAATTTAAATGGTTTCTGCTGCGAACGAGACGGCGCCGATTCCAATTTATTGTGACGTGAACCCAAAACCTTCGCCCTGACCTATCATCTTCAGATCTTTTCCCCAGTAATAAAAAACAAAGGCGTTCCAACCGATTTCAGGCCAAACCATTATGTTATGCACGAAGTGCGAGAAATGGTCGCTTAAGCAGAATTCCGCTGTCTTTAGACATAGAATATATAGTCGCATATCTTTTGCAGGATGTGGCAGTCCACACGAGCGTTCTTTTTTGTGTGGCAGTTTTTGATTTTTTGACAAGTTTACGTTCAGTAGTTTACCATTGATTTTTGAAAGACCGGCACTCATAACATTGTGTGAGAACCAACACAAAGCGGTCTGCTTCTACATCCTCTGCAGCTGTGATTCGAATAAGGTAAGCGGGATTACGAACTGCATTCATAACTCCTTCGCCACGGAGCCGGCTTGTAAGATTTAATGAAGCTCACCTAATTTTGTGTGTGTATATGTGTGTGTGTGTGTATGTGTGTGTGCGCGCGCCCGTTTGCCCTACGTTTGTGCTTTTACATCGCGATTGCGTTTGTTTATGGGCTAATCTGTGCTTGAGGTTGTGCATACATTGCCAGATATCTTATTCTCGACCAACTTGCGTCCTCTCTTGCCTTCTGTAAGAATCTCGTCTTTATTTCTTTCTCCATTGTACCTCTGAAAATGTTTCTTGTCAATTTCCCCTTCGTCGCGTATGTCACTCTTGATTCGCGTCTTTCTCAAATTGCTATCACTTGCTAGTTATCCGATTTCATTTCTTAACAGAGAGAACTGCTTATTTCAATAGCTCACATTCATTTTTACTTGTTTGTCACCTGTCTATCTGTCTGTCTATTTGTCTGGATATCTATCTGAACGTTTGTCTGTCTGTTTTAATCCCAGACGCTGAACACCCATCTCACTCACATTGTATCTATCTCAATGTCTATCTGCCAATTTACAGACAAACATTCAGCATTATTTAGTAACCTAACTGCCTGTCAATCTATGTGTCTGTCTGCCTGTTTGCTTGCCCTTCATACCTGTCAGAATGCTTAACTCCAATCACCAAAAAATCCTTTGTTCGCACCCAGCCTGTCTATACAAGGTATACTTACCTAACTACCTTCCTACGTACCTACATACCTATCTACCTACCTACCCACCTACCTACATACCCAACTACCCGCATACCCACATACCAACCCACCCACCTACTTACCTGCCTATCCAAATAAACACATACCAACCCACCTAACTATCTTCCTACCTACCTTCCTACGTACCTAACTAGGTATCTGTCTACCTACTTATCTACCCACCTATCTACTTACCTATCTACTCACCTACCTACTTACTTATCTACCCACATACACACCCACCCACCCACCTAATTACCTATTTACCTACCTACCTACCTACCAGCCTACCTACCTACCTACCTACCAGCCTACCTATTTATATTCCTGTACCCACCACCATCTTCTTCATCCACCCATTTATGCATCCATCCATACATGCATCCATCCATGCATCTTCTTTTTCACCCATCCATCCATTCCTGTACCATCCAGCCAAGTTACATGTCTATCTAATACTTGCTCACCCACCCAAATATCAGTCTGTTTATTAGTCAGTCTATTTGTCTGAGTGTCTTCTGTCTGCCTACCAGACATTTATCTGCCTACACGTATAATTACATATTTTTCTGTCTGTATATAAAGCTAGTTGCTTATCCTTTACAGGACGTGGCAGTCAACCCCAGTGTTATTTGGCTGTTTGTGATTTGTTGGCAAGTTTGCATTCAGTAATTTGGCTTTCTGAACGATCGGTAGTCATACCTTTGTATGCTACCAAATCCTCCACAGCTGTGTTTTGAACGCTGTATGTCATTAACCCCTTCGCCACAGTGCGTCTGTATATATCTATAGTTATAATTACTAAAGCAATCCTCATATCTATGTTTGCCCAACATTATGCTACCAGTGTCAGACATGGACACTTACTGCAAACACACCAGCACACAATCATAACAACAGAGATGTGTTGCCGTAGAAGAGCTGCAGGAGCAACTGTGAGAGACACAATTAAAAACGAGGAAATTAGAAAATGACTAGGTATATACCCAGTCAAGCACTTCACTACAGAACAACTTATTAAATAGTTGGGCCGCCTCACAAGAATGCTGTGGTACCAGCAACTGTGAGAGACACAATGAAGAACGAGGAAATTAGAAAAAGGCTAGGTATAAACCTAGTCAAGCACTTTACTACAGAACAACTTATTAAATAGTGCGCCTCAAGATAAGGCTATGTTACCATCTACCACAAAGACCCACTTTGAAAAAAATATATAATGGATATAGATCAACGGGAAGGTCACGTAAAAGAAAGAGTGAATGGTATCAAGAGCAAATTTAGAGAAATAAAGACTAACCTACAAAGCGCATTGAAGGCAGCGTAGAAAATATCCGTATAACCCCCACCCCACTACAACACTTCACTTAAATATATGGAGGAAGAGAAGACAAGGAAGAAGACTTATGTGCGTCCCTCGTTCTGTCTCTCTGTAGAGTTTGTGTTTTTCGATGAATTAATCCCACAAAAACACTGGAGGAACCTCTCTACTTTAGTTCGGAAATTCAGCAAATGTGTGAACATGTGTCTGTGTGAGTCTGACTGTGTGTATATTTGTGATTGTATGTGTATGTGTGTGCGAATGCGTGTGTATTTGTCTGTATGTGTTAGCGAAATCAAATATTCAAGATGGCCAGACTCTATTTCCTTCAACAGGCCACGGTAAAATAGAAGCCCAGCAGGCAATCTCAAACATCAACCCTGTATGTGCATTGATGCCAAATTTACAAGACCCCAAGGTCCCACTAAGCCCAGGGGCAGTGAGGTAACGACAATAAATTAGTTTTGTTTTGTTCTGAAATCAGTTTTCATTTATGTTCAAGGGAAGCCAGCCGCTTCAATTCTGATCCGATATCTTCTGCAGTTCACAAATCGCTTTTGTTGGAGACAATTTTCTTGAAATTTGGAGCTATTTGAAGGAAATTTTTGATGTTGGCTTGTTGTAAATGATTATACAATAGGGGTTTTTATCTCATTTTGGTAGACGGGTGGTTGCATTAGGTGATAATACATGAAATAAAATTATACTTGCTGCTTTTTGTCTCAAATTTACCTATTGATATGCGTTCATTCAGAAATCAATGGCAAAATACTGAACATAACTTCGCCAGGAAATCACAAACAGCCAAGAAGAAAAAATGCTTGGGTTGACGCAAAGTCCTGTAAAGGACATGCGATTGTTTTCTTTTTACCTACTGACGTTTCTCTGAATATATTCTTACTCACATAATAAGTAAATCTCTTGGGTGATTCCATCATTTGTTTTATTTTAGAGTTTAGTTATTTCTTTCTTTTGTTGTGTGTTGTTGTTGGTTGTTGTTCGTTCTTTTCGGACTCAAACGTAGTTCATACACGTGCTACTAGTTTTAGTGCACTGGACTGATGTTTTGCGTGTGGATAACTTTAGTTAAGATTTTAAACACAAACGCCGTTAGCAAAATATTGCAGGAATTTTTGCCTGGTATATTTCGCTGCATTTCGTCAGGTGTGTATTACATACTTACATGTTGCATTAAGGGGACACACCAATAATACTTTGGCTGAAATACTAAGTAAATAGTCGTTTATATTGTTCGAAGGTCGAGAAAATAACCCCACAATAAGTCTAACATGATTTATGAGTTATGATTAATTAATACACGTATTTGTAGTGTAGGAGACGATATCAATCAATCAGGTGCCGTCTCCACAATAAAGGTTATCTGCAATGGATCTCCAACACTGCCTGCGTTTTAATGCTTATTGTTCTTTTGTTGTCAAAGATTTGCTTCATAAAAGATGTTGAATGAAGGAATGTATGAGAGGAAATAGAGAAAAAGGACTGAATGTCAGACGGGCCTGTGTGCCCAATTCTAAACACTTTGAAAATAACGATTTTCGTTCTTTCTTTCGTTCGTTCGTTCGTTCTGTCTCTCGCCTTAATTGTACATTCTGTCAGGTTGATGTTCGTCAATTTCTTGATATTATCTTCCCTCTTGTATCGTTGTCTACCTCTTGCTCGCTTGCCCTCAGCCTTGCCTTCCAGTATGGTTTTTATAAGAGTATCATGTCTTTTAACGTGGCTGAAATATTTCACTTGCCTCATCTATATTTCTTTCATCAACTCTGTCTTCATTCCCAGTTTTTCTAGAACCTCTGCATTTGATTGTTTTTGTTTCCATGAAATACGGCATATTCTTCTATAAATCCACAATTCCCGAGTCTCTATTAAACTTTACCATTGCTTGTGAATTGTCTGCGCCTATATGAATAAAAAGTCATTGCCTGGGATCAAGACCTTCCATGTGGGTTTAAGACAGTTTTCTCAATGTGTCAAATATGTAGACATTGGCGAAGGCGCTATACCAGAGTAGCCATGTGTTCGAGTTCACTTCAAAGCAAACAGAATCAGCTGGACTCCCATGTCGATCCAATTTAATATGATTATATGAGTACTAGGAACTGTCCTGGGAAATAAAGTTGACCACTTGTCTAGTGTCCATAGGCTTATAAAAATATAATACAAGCACCATAAACCCATAACAACACAGATACAGGAATATACATGGTGTATTTTTAATGACTGTGTAGTTTTTGAAAACATTGCCTTTCCAAATTTTGTATTTACCTGTTGTGTTGCATGACATCCACAGTAGGTAAATACAAAACTTGGAACGGCAATATTTTCAAAATCTGCACAGTTATTACAAATACATCCTATAGCTAGGTTAGAAGAAAGCTAGGCAGGTAGGTAGGTAGGTAGGCAGATAGGTAAGTAGGTAGGTAGGTAGGTAGGGGGTATGTAGGTAGGTAGGTAGGTAGGCAATCAGCTATATAGGTATTAAAGGGTCAGTTTCTTACTGTTCTTGCATGATTGCGTAGAATTGAGTAATGGGCGTAAAGCCGATCCATCGTCATCATCACCAGGTTAAGAAGACCAGTGTTGATGTAGCCTAATCATGTCACTTCACTGTCCCCTGTTAATAGCAAATCTCTTCAGATCTACGGCAGTTAGGACGGGCTTCACTGTCCCCTGTTCATAGCTAATCTCTTCAGATCTACAGCAGTCAGGACGGGCTTCACTGTCCCCTGTTCATAGCAAATCTCTCCAGATCTACAGCAGTCAGGACGGGCTTCACTGTCCCCTGTTCATAGCAAATCTCTCCAGATCTACAGCAGTCAGGACGGGTGTCCTTTGTCCTTGCAAGACTATGTGATGTAGCTCGTTATTACAACCAGCCATTTTTAGACAGACGTAGAAGTGACCAGTCTACACCTACACATATGCAGGGTGTATTTTTAATGACTATGCAGTGTTTAAAAATATTGCCGGTCCACGTGTTGTATTTGCTTATTATGTTGCATGAACTTTACACAGGGTGAATACAAAACGTGGACCGGCAATATGTTCAAACACTGCACAGTCATTAAAAACACACCCTGTACTAGAAAATAAAGGGTTTAAAAGGCAAGAGAACCGATTTAATTGCACCAAGTTGTATCCCATATGGGTCGATCTTTTTCCGCTGAGCGGCCTGCCGAAAGCGTCGAACAAAGCACAAACTCCGTAGCTCCAGAGACGACCCACAGGAGTCTCAGAGAAAATTCTACTCGTAAACCGAACTATGTAACCCAGAATTGAAACTACAACCTTCGGAGCGTAGGGCTGACGGCGTAACCACTTGGCCAGGGAGACTCCCACGTAATCTAGAATAAGGTGGGGGTCACCAGTACTGATTCAGAAATAAGTTCCAGAAAACTAGCCGTGTCATGGAGGTTTAACAAGGCCAATATCCAGCTGTTACAGGGGGTAATTGCACAAAGGCAGATAATGAACCACATCCGGACAATTTTAGTCGTCATTTTTAGGTCATTTTAGAGGAAGAATTTTTATTGGGAGAGTTGTTTAGGATCATGTTGTGGGAAGACATGGTCTGGGGAGTGTTGTTTATGTCACGTTATGGGAAGGCATGGTCTGGGAGCGCTGTTTCAGGTCACCTTATGGGAAGACATCGTCTGGGGAGAGTTGTTTATGTCACGTTATGGGAAGGCATTGTATGTGGAGTATTGATAATATCATGTTATGGGAAAACTTTGTCAGGGGAGCGTTGTTTATGGTCACATTATGGGAAGACATGGTCCGGGGAGTGTTGTTTAAGGTCAATTTATGGGAAGACGCAATTCGGGCCCCGTCGTTTCAGGTCAAGTTATAGGAGGAACATTTCTAGTGAGCATTGTTTCAGGTCATGTTATGTAAATGCGTCATCTGTTTAGTGTTGTTTTAGGTCACGTTAGGTGAATACGGTATATGTTTAGCGTTGTTTTAGGTTACGTTATGTGAATATGCTATATGGTTAGCGTTGTTTTAGGTCACGTTAAGTGAATGTGCTACATGTTTAGCGTTGTTTTAGATCACTTTATGTGAATGCGCTATCTGTGTAGCGTTGTTTCATGTTACGTTAAGACGCTATCTTTTATGCTTTGTTTCAGGTCACGTTATGTGAAGATGCTATCTGTTTAGCGTTGGTTCAGGTCACGCTATGTGAAGACGCAACCCGGACCCGATTTCTTCAGGTCCAGTTAAGTGAAGATGCTATCCGAGGAGCGTTGTTTCAGGTCACGTTATGTAAAGAAGCGGTTGAGTAACTGTGTTTTAGGTCACGTTATGGGTAGCCTGATGCATGGTTGTGACAACTAGGAGCACTGTAGATATTAGAGACAGATGTGGAGACAAGGAAACATAATAAATGAGTTGTCAGAAGGTTATAGTCAGCAATCGACAGACGAATAGTTAGGTTTGGACGTTTTGATTCTCATTTTGTGGATTGAACTGTGGATTGACCTTGACCTCTGCTGATTGAGGTCAATCCGCCTCGTTCTTGAAGCGGGCGGGTTAAGGGTGATAACTAGGTCATATCTAAGGGCGATAATTCTTAGAATTATGTTTCTAAGGGCAGATAACTATTGCGTAGGCGTATAAAATTTTAATTGATTATTAAAAAATAAAATAAAATAAATAAAAATAAATAACGACGGGGTTCAGGGTGGTGCCGAGGTGGTGAGCGCGTGGGGTGAGGCTAGGCGGTTCGGGGTTAAACACTATCATCACAGGGTTACAAATGAAAACCTTAAAATGCAAAGATGGCCGGTATTATCAGTCGTAGTGGATATGGTTTAGTGAAATGTGTTGTTAAGGGGTGGGTAGCGGTTTTTAGTGATCCGTAGGGGGTCGTAGTGGTTTAAACACTATCATCATACGACTTACAAATGAAAAACTTAAAAAGTAAGGATTGCCGGTATTATTGGTTGCTGTGGGTATGGCTTAGTGAAACTCGGTGTTAAGGGGTGGATACCTGTTATTAGTGATCTGTATAGGGAAGTAATGGCCTATACACTATCATCATACTGGTTACAAATGAAAACCTTAAAATGTAAAGATGGCCGGTATTATTGGTTGCTGTGGGTATGGCTTAGTGAAACTCGGTTTAAGGGTGGATACCTGTTATTAGTGATGAGTAGATGGATGTAATGGCCGATACACTATTATTATACGGTTACAAATGAAAACCTTAAAATGTAATGATGGCCGGTAATATTGGCTGCTGTGGGTATGGCTTGGTGTCATTCGTTGATAAAGGGTGGATAGAGGTTATTAGTGCTATTTAGAGGGTCGTAGTGGTATATACAGTATTATCATACGGGTTACAAATGAAAATCTTAAAAAGTAAAGATGGTCGGTATTATTGGTTGTAGTGGGTACGGCATAGTGTTATTCGTTGTCAGGGGGTGGATAGTGGTTATTAGTGATATGTAGAGGGTGAGTGGTATATACACTATTAGCATACGGGTACAAATGAAAACCTTTAAAAAGTACAGATGACCTGTATTATTGGTTGTAGTGGGTATGGCTTAGTGAAATTAGATGTTAAGGGGTGGGTGAGTGGATGAGTAGCTAGATAAGTGCTCGAACACTAACATCATACGATTTCAGATCGGTAAATGAAAACCTAAAATCTCTCTCTCTCCCCTTGTGTCTATACGGGTCTTTGTTTCGTTCCCCAGAAACCCATTTCCAAGACCAATATTTGTTCTCAAACTTGTCTGCTCAGTGCCACACTTCAAGCCAGACAAAACTACAGCTTCTATGTACCACTTCAAAATTCAAATAAGAAAATATGTTAACCAAAATGGGGAAAAATAGCGGTCAAACTTATAAATATCTTGGCCAAACTTATGAAAAGTCGGAAACATTGTTAACCAAATGTGAAAAAAATATCGTCCAAAGAGAGAAATATTTCAACTAAACTTAAAATAGATCAGCCAAACTTATGAAAAGTAGGAAAATTGTCAGCCAAATTGGCAAAAGTTAGACCAAATACAGAAATATTTCACCCAAACTTATGAAAAGTAGGAAACTTTGTTAGCCAAAGTGAAAAAAACCTAGGTCAACTAGGAAAATTATGTTAGCGAAATGTGAAAATTGTCGGCCAAATACAGAAATAGCTCAACCAAACGTATAAAAAGTAGGAAAATTGTTAACCAAACGGGAAATATATTGACCAAGAAGGAAAATGTGTTAGTAAAAGAGGAAAAATATTGAACAAGTAAACTTATTAAAAGTAGGAAGCTTTGTTAACCAAGATGTGAAAAGATATATCACCCAAAGAGAGAAATATCTCGTCCAAACTTATAAAAAGTAGGAAAATTGTCTGCCAAATTGGAAAAAGTTAGACCAAATACAGAAATATTTCACCCAAACATATGAAAAGTAGGAAACTTTGTTAGCCAAAGGGGGAAAGCCTACGTCAAGTAGGAAAATGTGTTACCCAAATGTGAATAACGTCAGCCAAATACAGAAATATAACGTCCACACTTATGAAAACCGGGAATATTTGTTAGCCAAATAGGAAAAAATATTGACCAAGTAGGAAAATATGTTAGTCAAATGTGAAAAATATCAGCTAAAGAATGAAATATAGCTTCCAGACTTATAAAAAATAGGAAAATTTGTCAATCAAATGGTACAATTATCAGTCATAGAGAGAAATATCTAGTCCAGACTTATAAAAAGTAGAAAAATGTGTCAGCCAAATGGTACCAATGTGAGATGTGATTCCCGATGCCAGTCGAGGAAGACGTATCTGTACGTAACAGATATTGGGTAACATACCTTTACAGCGACGAGTGGCTAGCGCATGTTTTCAGATTATAATATTACAAACGAACACAACAAACTGCCCCGACTCAGCTTTAGGCAATGAATATAATATGGCATGTCAGTGTCCACTGTCATAACAAGCAACGTTATCACGTACCAAAATAGACATGTACACGTTCACTACCTCTCTGTGTGTCTGTACGGAACTACAAAACTCTACAACGTTCCCCAGAAACACATTACAAACGCCAATATATGTTTTACATCTTGTCTGCTCAGTGCCACACCACTTCAACTTTCAAATCAGAAAATATGTTAACCAAAATAGAAAAAATAGCAGTCAAACATATAAATAGCTCGGCCATACATTTGAAAAGTAGGAAACATTGTTAACCAAATGTGAAGAAAATATCGTCCAAAGAGAGAAATAGTTCAACTAAACTTATCAATTGATCACCAAACTTATGAAAAGTTTGAAAATTGTCAACCAAATGGGAAAAAGTTAGGCCAAATACATAAATATCACAGCCAAACTTATGAAAAGTTGGAAACTTTGTTATCCAAAGGGGAACAACCTAGGTCAAGTAGGAAAATCTATTACCCAAATGTGAAAAAGATCGGCCAAATACAGAAATACCTCGTCCTCACTTATGAAAACAAGAAATATTTGTTAGCCAAATAGGAAAAATATTGGCCAAGTAGGAAAATTTGTTAGCCTAATGTGAAAAAATATCAGCCAAAGAGAGAAATATCTCGTCCTGACTTATAACAAGTAGGAAAATTTGTCAATCAAATTTTGAACAAGTAACGAAATACATCGTTCAAACTTATGAAAAGTAGGAAAATTTGTTAACCAAATGTGAAAACAAAATATCATCCTAAGAGAGAAATATCTCAACTACACTTATAAATAGATCAGCGACAGTTATGAGAAGTAGGAAAAATGTCAGCGAAATGATAAAATGTTAGGCCGAAATACAGAAATATCTCAGCCAAACTTATGAAAAGTAGGAAACTTTGTTAGCCAGAAAGGTCAAGCAGGAAAATCTGTAAACCAAATGTGAAAAATTTCGGCCAAATACAGAAATAACACGTTTACACTCATGTAAACTATGACAAATTGTTAGCCAAATAGGAAAAAAATATTGGTCAAGAAGGAAAATTTTTCGATCAAAGGGAAAAATATCTCGTCCAAACTTATAAAAGGTAGGAAAATGTGTCAACCAAATGGTATACAAATGTCGGCCAAATACAGAGATATCCCAACCATTCGTATAAAAACTAGGAAAATTGTTAAGCAAATGGGAAAGATATTGACCAAGAAGGAAAATGTGTTAGCCAGAGGGGGAAAATCTAGGTCAAGTAGGAAAATCTGTTACCCAAATATGAAAAATGTCGGACAAATACAGAAAAATCTCATCCACGCATATGAAAACTAGGACAATTTGTTAGCCAAACAGGAAAAATATTGGCCAAGTAGAAAAACTTGTTAACCAAATGTGAAAAAAGTATCAGCCAAAGAGAGAAATATCTCGTCCAGACTTATAAAAAGTGGGAAAATATGTCAACCAAAGGGGAAAATGTCGGCCAAATACAGAAATAGCTCAACTAAACTTATGAAAAGTTGGAAACTTTGTTAACCAAAATGTGAAAGATATTGACAAAGTAGGAAAAATGTGTTAGTCAAAGAGGAAAAATATTGAACAAGTAACGAAATACATCGTTCAATCTTATGAAAAGTAGGAAACTTTGTTAACCAAATGTGAAAAAAAAAATATCAGCCAAAGAGAAGAATATCTCGTCCAAACTTATAAAAAGTAGGAGAATTGTCAGCCAAATGGGAAAACAATATCGACCAAATACAGAAATATCTCACCCAAACTTATGAAAAGTAGGAAACTTTGTTAGCCAAAGGGAAAAAACCTAGGTCAAGTAGGAAAATCTGTTAGCCAAATGTGAAAAATGTCGGCCAAATACAGAAATATCTCGTCCACACTTATGAAAACTAGGAAAATTTGTTAGTCAAAGAGGAAAAATATTGGCCAAGTAGGAAAATTTGATAGCCACATGTGAAAAAATATCAGCCAAAGAGAGAAATATATAAACTAAACTTATAAAAAGTAGGAAAATTTGTTAGCCAAATGGGGAAAATGTTGGCCAAGTAAAGAAATAACGCGTCCACACTTATAAAAAGTAGGAAAATTTGTTAACCAAAGGGAAAACGTCGCTCAAATACAGAAATAGCTCGTTCAAACTTATAAAAAGTAGAAAAATTTGTTAACGAAGTGGGAAAAATCTTGGCCAAGTAAGAAAATTTGTTAGCCAAATGGGAAAAATATTGCCCTAGTAACGAAACACATTTGGCCAAATATATGAAAAATCAGAAACTTTGTTAACCAAAGGTGAAAATATATCGACCAAAGAGAGAAATATTTCAACTAAGCTCATAAAAAATAGAAAAATTTGTCAGCCAAGTGGGAAAAAATAGGCCAAACACAGAAATAGCTCAACCAAATTTATAAAAAGAAGGAAAAAATTGACCAAGTAACGAAATATCTCGACAAAACTTATGAAAAGTAGGAATATTTGTTAGCCAAATAGGAAAAATCTTGGCCAAGTAAGAAAGTTTGTTAACCAAATGGAAAAAATATGGTACACGTAACGAAATATCTCGTCGACACTTATGAAAAATTTTAAACTTTGTTAACCAAAGATGAAAAAAAGGTTGACCAAAATAGTAAATATCGCATCAAACTTATGAAAGTTAGGAAACTTTGTTAACCAAATGTGAAAAATAGTCGTCAAATGAAGAAATATTGTGCCTAAAGTTATAAAAAAGGAAGGAAACTTTTGTTAACCAAAGGCAGCAAATATTGACCAAGTAAAGAAATATCTCAGCCAAACTTATGAAAAATAGGAAACTTTGTTGACCAAAGCAAAAAATGTTGGCCAAATTTCATCCAAACTTATTAAAAAGTAGGAAAATTTGTTAACCAAAGCGAAAAATGTTGGCCAAACTTCATCCAAACTTATAAAAAGTAGGAAAATTTGTTAACCAAATGTGAAAAGTTTGGTAAAATTTCAACCAAACTTATGAAAAGTAGGAAAAGGTGTTAACGAAAGTGAAAAATGTTGGCAAAAGTTCAACCAAACTTATAAAAATATCAGTCAAACTTATGAAAAGTAGGGAAATGTGTTAATAAAAATGTGAAAAATTTGGCCAAATGTGAACCAAATTTATAAAAAATAGGAACATTTGTTAACCAAATGTGAAAATGTTTTGATCAAGTAAAGAAATATTTCATCCAAACCTTATGAAAAGTAGGAAAATTTGTTAACCAAAGATGAAAAATGTTGACCAAATTTCAGCCAATCCTATAAACAGTAGGAAAATTTGTTAACCAAAGATGAAAAATGTTGACAAAATTTCAGCCAAACTTATAAAAAAGTAGGAACATTTCTTAAACAAATGGGGAAAAATATCTCACGTTGTCATTTCACATCCGCAATAGCGTCAGGTCTCCATCAAACCAGCACTGTCTGTTATAAGATCGACCTTTTCTTAAAACCACGTTTGCCTTATTAACACCTTGAATACCATCTACCTCATCTTCTAACCAACTTTCAACGTTTCATACCACTTAACGCTAACATTCTCTTTGATCACACCACAACCGGCTTTCTGCTGACTGGGCAAATTTCCAACCTACTAGAGATAATCCTCTGTCCCCTATGCAAGCAACAGCTGTATTTCAGAAAATTAAAAGTATCTTATGTAATAAGTCACTATTGTTGAATGAAAAAATAAAATTTCAACAATAAAATTGTACAACAATTAACAATTAAATTTCTCTTTATTGTTTCCAAATTGAATGTTTCATGTTAGAAATTTAATTGGTCAATTTTTTCCTTCTTTTTATAAATTTGGTTTATTTATTTCTGTGTTTTGCCGACTGTTTTCCCATTTGGCTGACAGATTTTTCTATTTTTTATGAGTTTAGTTGAAATATTTCTCTCTGTGGTCGATATATTTTCACCTTTGGTTAACAAAGTTTCTGATTTTTCATATATTTGGCTGATATGTTTCTTTACTAGGGCAATATTTTCCCCATTTGGCTAACAAAATTTCTTACTTTGCCAAAATTGTTTCCCACTTCGTTAACAAATTTTTATACTTTTTATAAGTTTGAACGAGCTATTTCTGTATTTGAGCGACGTTTTCCCCTTTGTTTAACAAATTTTCCTACTGTTTATAAGTGTGGACGCGTTATGTTTTTACTTGGCCAACATTTTCCCCATTTGGCTAACAAATTTTCCTACTTTTTATAAGTTTAGTTTATATATTTCTCTCTTTGGCTGATATTTTTTCACATGTTGCTATCAAATTTTCCTACTTGGCCAATATTTTTCCTCTTTGACTAACACATTTTCCTAGTTTTAATAAGTGTGGACGAGATATTTCTGTATTTGGTCGACATTCTTCACATTTGGCTAACAGATTGTCCTACTTGACCTAGATTTTTTTCCCTTTGGCTAACAAAGTTTCCTACTTTTCATACGTTTGGGTGAGATATTTATGTATTTGGTCGATATTGTTATCCCATTTGGCTGACAATTCTCCTACTTTGTATAAGTTTGGACGAGATATTCCTCCCTTTGACTGATATTTTTTTTCACATTTGGTTAACAAAGTTTCCTACTTTTCATAAGATTGAACGATGTATTTAGTTACTTGTTCAATATTTTTTCTCTTTGACTAACACATTTTTCCTACTTTGTCAATATTTTTCACATTTTGGTTAACAAAGTTTCCAACTTTTCGTAAGTTTAGTTGAGCTATTTCTGTATTTGGCCGACATTTTCCCCTTTGGTTGACATATTTTCCCACTCTTTATAAGTCTGGACGAGGTATTTCTCTCTTTGGCTGATATTTTTTTTTCACATTTGGTTAACAAGTTTTTCTACTTGGCCAATATTTTTCCTGTTTGGCTAATAATTGTCCTAGTTTTCATATGTGTGGATGAGATTTTTCTGTATTTGGCCGACATTTTTCATATTTGAGTAACAGATTTTCCTACTTGACCTAGATTTTCCCCCTCTTGATAACACATTTTTCTTGTTGGTCAATATCTTTCCCGTTTGGTTAACAATTTTCCTAGTTTTATACGATTGGTTGAGATATTTATGAATGTGGCTGACATTGTTGTACCATTTGGTTGACTCATTTTCCTACATTTTATAAGTGTAGACGAGATATTTTTCCCTTTGATTGAAAAATTTTCCTACTTGGCCAATATTTTGTTTTCCGATTTGGCTAACAATTTGTTCTAGTATTCATAAGTGTAAACGAGATATTTCTGTATTTGGCCGAAATTTTTCACATTTGGTTAACAGATTTTCCTACTTGACCTAGGTTTTCCCCTTCTGGCTAACAAAGTTTCCTACTTTTCAAAAGTTTGGCTGAGATATTTCTGTATTTTGGACTACCTTTTTACCATTTCGCTGACACTTTTCCTACTTTTCATAACTTTGGCTGATCTATTTATAAGTATAGTTGAGATATTTCTCTCTTTGGATGATATTTTGTTTTTCACATTTGGTTAACAAATTTTCCTACTTTTCATAAGTTTGAACGATGTATTTCGTTACTTGTTCAAAATTTTTCCTCTTTGACTAACACATTTTCTTACTTGGTCAATATCTTTCCCGTTTGGTTAACAATTTTCCTACTTTTTATACGTTTTGTTGAGATATTTCTGTATTTGGCTGACATTTTCCCTTTTGGTTGACACATTTTCCTACTTGTTATAAGTCTGGACGAGATATTTCTCTCTTTGGCTGATATATTTTCACATTTGGCTAACAAATCTTCCTACTTGGCCAATATTTTTCCTATTTGGCTAACAAATTTTTCTAGTTTTCATAAGTAAGGACGTGGTATTTCTGTATTTGGCTGACCTTTTTCACATTTGGGTAACAGATTTTCCTACTTGACCTAGGTTGTTCCCCTTTGGATAACAAAGTTTCCAACTTTTCATAAGTTGTGTGATCTATTTATAAGTTTAGTTGAACTATTTCTCTTTTTGGGCGATATTTTCTTCACATTTGGTTAACAATGTTTCCGACTATTCATAAGTTTGGCCAAGATATTTATAAGGTTGACTGCTATTTTTTTTCTATTTTGGTTAACATATTTTCTCATTTGAAAGTTGAAGTGGTGTGGCACTGAGCAGACAAGATGTAAAACATATATTGGCGTTTGTAATGTGTTTCTGGGGAACGTTGTAGAGTTCTGTAGTTCCGTACAGACACACAGAGAGGTAGTGAACGTGTACATGTCTAATTTGGTACTTGATAACGTTGCTTGTTATGACAGTGGACACTGACATGACATGTTATATTCATTGCCTTAAGCTGAGTCGGGGCAGTTTGTTGTGTTCGTTTGTAATATTATAATCTGATAACATGCGCTAGCCACTCGTAGCTGTAAAGCTATGAAACACAATAACTGTTACGTACAGATACGTCTTCCTCGACTGGCATCGGGAATCACATCTCACATTTTTACCATTTGGTTGACACATATTTCTACTTTTTATAAGTCTGGACGCTATAATTCTTTCTTTGGATGATATTTTTTTCCCATTTGACTAACATATTTTCCTACTTGGTCAATATTTGTTCCTATTTGGCTAACAAATATTCCCGGTCTTTCATAAGTGTGGACGTGATATTTCTGTATTTGGCTGACGTTTTTCACATTTGGGTAACACATTTTCCTACTTGACCTTGGTTTTCCAACCTTTGGCTAACAAAGTTTCCTACTTTTGATATGTTTGCGTGAGAAATTTCTGTATTTGGTCTAACTTTTTCCCATTTGGCAGACAATTTTCCTACTTTTTATAAGTTTTAACGGGATATTTCTCTCTTTGTGTGATATTTTTCACATTTGGTTAACAAAGCTTCCTTCTTTTAATAAGTTTGAACGATATATTTCTTTACTTGTTCAATATTTTTTCTCTTTTACTAACACATTTTCCTACTTGGTCAATATTTTTCTCGTTTGGTTAACAATTTTCCTACTTTTTTACAGCTATTTCTGTATTTGGCCGACAATTGTCATATTTGGCTAACATAATTTTCCTAGTTGACCTAGGTTTTTTCACTATGGCTAACAAAGTTTCCTACTTTTCATAAGTTAGGGTGAGATATTTCTTTATTCGGCCTAACTTTTGCCAATTTGGCTGACAATTTTCCTACTTTTCATAAGTTTGGCTGATCTATTTTAAGTTTAGTTGAAATATTTCTCTCTTTGGACGATATTTTTTCACATTTGGTTAACAATGTTTCCGACTTTTCATAAGTTTGGCCAAGATATTTATAAGTTTGACCGCTATTTTTCCCCATTTTGGTTAACATATTTTCTTATTTGAATGTTGAAGTGGTACATAGAAGCTGTAGTTTTGTCTGGCTTGAAGTGTGGCACTGAGCAGACAAGTTTGAGAACAAATATTGGTCTTGGAAATGGGTTTCTGGGGAACGAAACAAAGACCCGTATAGACACAAGGAGAGAGAGAGAGAGATTTTATGTTTTGATGTACCGATCTGAAATCGTATGAGTTAGTGTTCAGTCTCTTATCTAGCTAATCCTCCACTCACCCACCCCTTCATATCTAATTTCACTAAGCCATACCCACTACAACCAATAATACAGGTCATCTGTACATTTTAAAAATTTTCATTTGTACCCATATGCTAATAGTTTATATACCACTCACCCTCTACATATCACTAATAACCACTATCCACCCCCTGACACCAAATAACACTATGCCATACCCACTACAATCAATAATACCGACCATCTTTACTTTTTCAGATTTTCATTTGTAACCCTTATGATAATTTTGTATATACCACTACGACCCTCTAAATAGCACTAATAACCTATATCCACCCTTTATCAACGAATGACACCAAGCCATACCCACAGCAACCAATATTACCGGCCATCTTTACATTTTAAGGTTTTCATTTGTAACCGTATAATAATAGTGTATCGGCCATTACATCCATCTACAGATCACTAATAACAGATATCCACCTTTAAAACCGAGTTTCACTAAGCCATACCCACAGCAACCAACAATACCGGCCATCTTTACATTTTAAGGTTGTCATTTGTAACCATATGATGATAGTGTGTGGGCCATTACATCCCTCTAAAGATCACTAATAACCGGTATTCACCCCTTAACACCGAGTTTCACTAGCCCATACCCACAGCAACCGATAATACCGGCTATCTTTACATTTTAAGGTTTTCATTTGTAACCGTTTGATGATAGTGATTAAACCACTACGACCCCCTACGGATCACTAGTAACCGATACCCACCCCTTAACAATACATTTCACTAAACCATATCCACTACGACCGATAATACCGGCCATCATTACATTTTAAGGTTTTCATTTGTAACCCTGTGTTTAACCCCGAACCGCCTAGCCTCACCCACGCGCCCGCCCCCTCGCCACCACCCCGAACCCCGTCGTTATTTATTTTTATTTATTTTATTTTATTTTAAATAATTAATTAAAATTGTATACACCCACTCAATAGTTATCTTCCCTTAGAAACATAATTCCAAGAATTATCACCCTTAGATATGACCTAGTTATCACCCCTAACCCGCCCGCCTCAAGAACGAGTTTGATTTATCTCAATCAGCCGAGGTCAAGGTCAATCCACAGGTCAATCCACCAAATGAGAACCCAGACGAACTCATTTCGAGTACAGAAAACAGACAGGGGTAGCTTAGTGACGCGCTAGCTTTCCTTGCTGACCAGGTGGTCATGTGTTGGAAGTATCATTGGTGCGCGAATTGTTCTGGAATGTAAAGGAGGTCGAATTGATATTGAAGACATCATTAATCAAACGCCGACTCGTATAAACATAAAAGGGGATTGGCGTCATATTCCCAATGTGCATCAAGATGTGGAAAAGAGCCCTTTACTTTATTCAATTTTTTAAATACAGAAAACATAATACAATAGAACAGTGGTTCGCAACCTTTTTTGGCCCGTGGCCCCCTACACCATATTTTTAGGACGTTATGCCCCCCCCCCCCCCCTCAACATATTTTTTGAACGTCATTTCCCCCCCCCCCCCTTTTCGTATTTCCTCCCTAAAAATTTCCCTCTGCCCCTACACAGTATACGTAATAACTGAAGCTAAATTTAATAGCACATACTAAAACAAGTCTAGACGTCCAAATAAAACGTGATTTGTGGGTCTACCTACTTTATAAAATGAATTTTAGAAGTGTGAGTCGTACAGAACTGTAAAGTATGAAGGGAAAAACAAGATCAAGTAATCGGTTCTTGTATTAACGCAATCTTGAAATAATCTTCATCACCCCTCCCCCCCCCCCCCTTTCTGGAAACAACAAAATCCCCCCCCCCCCCCCCCCCTTGGGGGGAATTCCCCACCGGTTGAGAACCACTGCAATAGAAGGATGTTTTTTTTTTGCGTTTGCTGGCTTTGAACTCAAGCGTAGTCCATACACATGCAACTATTTATGGTGCACTGGTCTAATTTTTGCGTGTGGATTAGTTTTACCTATTACCAGTGTCCCTCGGCATCGGACGAACGCACTCCGACTTCAGAGGTACTTGTAATTTACGTTCCCAAGTCGAGGACGAGAAGTCAACAGTTTAGTCAAATTGAGCGTTGAAGGGGTTGAGCCCGCAATTTCAGCATCAGCACATTGGGTGTTTAAGAACAAATGCTTGTGTCCATTCGGCCATGCTGACCTCCAGTGGAAATATATGAATGCATTGGTCACCCGGTGTGGCACATGATAGTAACTATAATCTGACGGTGCTGGTGACGTATACACGGGTGGAAATTGCTCTCTGGGGTGCAGAACGTCTATGCATTCCAAAGTGTGTGCGCGTGCGTGTGTGTGTGTGCATGTCTGCGCGTGCGTGCGTGTGTGTGTGCATTCGTGTGTGCGTTCGTGTGTGCGCGTATGTAGTGGACCAGTGAAGTTGAGAGGCAAGAAGGTGTCTTCCTTCGCCCTGCATTACCACCATGGGGACATACGCCCTCAACCATATCACTCCATGTTCTCCTTTCCTTAACTATCCCATGCAGCTCCACCCAAGCCCTCTCCGAATTATTCATATCTGTTTCTACTCATCTGTGTATTTTCAGATTGCCTACGATTTTATGGAATTGCACGTAATATTCCTTCTTAACTGATTCGTCTTTTTCAATTGCGGATGAGTAAGCGGATTATAACGATCGGCAGACGAAATCATCTAGAGAACAGAAAACAGACATTACGTTCATGTTTACTTTCTTTTTTTTCTGTGTGGGTGTGGTTCTAAGTGTTGCTGTCATGATTCTCAAACTCGCTGTTTCCTATTCTGTACTGGGATACTAACAAGAGATATGAGCCACATTGAATACGTATGCATACATGCTTACTTTCGGTAGATAATACTAGGGCCACCCCTTCTCTGTTAGGGATGGGAAAGATTTGGGGGTGGGGTGGGGTGAAGTTCCTTCTGTACGGTTTGAGAACTGTTTCGCCTGTGCTTACAAACTTTGCCTGACTCAAAGACTAGCGGCAGGGTTGTGTTTGACTTTGGCAGCCAATCACCTTCATTGTACACGTCTATATCCAGAAGTGCTTCAGTCCCCTCCCATTGATCACGTACGGTGCACGAGCTCCATACCACTGGCGAAGGTCCTCAGGTGTATTTACCGGACTAAACATGGCGCAGTATGGTTTTTGTGGATAGGTTTTTCTCATTGTGAAATTTACCCTGGATAATGGCCGTCCACAATGAACGCGATTCGCTATCCCCCGAAATAACCCGTCTAAGGTTTGAAATCAGCTACAGACGATGTGGAAGCAGACCCCTTATGTTGATTTAGATGGTATGAGCATCGGTCCTTCGGAAATAAATGAGAAACGTAAATATTACTATGTGAATCACACATAATCAAACCAAGCTTGACTTGATTGCGACGTCCTGTAAAGGACACGCAACTAACTTTATAATGACCATCTCGGTCTGCTCCTTTAGATTTCAATCGTGCACACGGGCTCTCCGAGTTATTCGTCCTTATCCTGGAAGGTCAGACGTCCGATCCACTATTACATGATCGCAAGGAATTACGGGGGTTAGAGGACATATCATTTTATTTTCTCGTTTGTGAAACTTCATACAGCCTTCACCTTGGATTATGCAGGATCTGGTTATGCAGAGGCGACAATCACAAGAGATGTAATCACACCAGCCTACGTAGGCCAGCATGGCCGAATGGATAAGAACGCGTGTTCTTAAACATCCGGTGTGCTGAGGCCGAGGTAAGGGGTTCAAACCCTACACCGGACAGCTGGACTAAAATATTGACCTATAGTCCTTGACTTGGGATGTAAAATACAAGTACCTCTGAAGTCGGAGTGGGTTCGCCTGGTGGCGAGGAACACTGTTAATAGGTTAAGCAAATCCACACGCAAAATTCAGTCCAGCATTACAAGAAGTAGTGTGTGTCTGGACTACGCTTGAGTTCAAAGCGAGAGAGCGCAAAAAAAAAAGAAAGAAAAAAAAACGCCAGCCTACAATCACGTGAGCAAGGATGTTAAGTTAGTTGCAAATCCTTTACAGGACGTGGCAACCAACCGCATCATTGATGACTGTTTGTGATTTACTGCGCACGTTTTTGTTCAGGAGCTTGCTATTGATATCTGAACTGCCGACACTCATACTGGTATTTAAACATCAACACAAGACGGCTTGCTTTCAAATCGCCTGCAGTCGATTTCAATGCGGTTGGAGAGGTTACTAATGGCGTACAGACGCAGACGCAGGCATTCGCCACAGACGCAGGCAAGGTTACTTACAATTATACTCTTTTCACGTGTTTATAATCATTCTAATAGATTCACGCGTTTATGATCATTCTAGTAGTTTCACATGTTTATAATAATTCTAATAGTTCACGTGTTTATAATAATTCAAATAGTTTCACGTGTTTATAATCATTATAATAGTTTCAGGTGTTTATAATCATTCTAACAGTTTAACGTGTTTACAATCATTCTAATAGTTATACGTGTTTATAATAATTCTAATTGTTTCACATGCTTATAACATTTCTAATCGTTTCACGTGTTTATAACAATTCTAATAGTTTAACGTGTTCATAAGCAGTCTAATAGTTTCACGTATTTATAATAATTCTAATCATTTCCCGTGTTTATAACAATTCTAATAGTTCCATGTGTTCCATACATATCTAATCCTTTCACGTATTTATAAGAGTTCTAATCTTCGGTTTATGACAATCCTAGTTGATTGACAATCGATTCTAATCGTATGTTTAAAAAAATGAAACCGCCTCACTTTAAAAAAAATACAACATAAAATTAGAATTTTTTTTTCACTTTTGTTTATAAAATTTTGATTCATTACACGTGTGTTTAAAAAAAAAAATTAATCGTTTCAGATGTCTGTGTTAAATAGACAGGAATGTTTGTTCAAAGATAAAGTAATAGGAAATACAACTGCGGCATGCAAACTAATATGCTTTCCACTTGCATGCCGCTACATAATGAGGTGTGAGTGGTCAGTTACCTTGCTCTGTTTGTGTCTTATCATTTCTTCTTCATGCCGTTTCTAGGAGAAATCATTAAGTAACATAAATTTTACAAATAACTATTGTTAACAATAGTGCGAACTAGAAATGTGTGTGTTATTATTCAATATGGTTCCTCAGCTTGGCAACATACTTGGTCCACTTGTCCACTAGCTTTGTGGTGCCTTCACCAAAAACGTTTTTTTGGGCGTGGTCTTAGACAATTTTGCACCTGCTCCATTACCTCATTGTCACCTGCAAACCTCTATCCACGCAAATGTCCGTTAAAGGGTCCAAACAAGTGACAGTCCGATGGGGCCAAATCTGGACTTTATGCTGGATGTTTCAAAAGCACAAATTTCAGATCATCTTGGATACCACACTGTAGGCGCAGTTATATAAGGGTGGGCGTTGTCAACAATGCTCCTTTGGAGAGTTAGGTTCAGTTAAGAACTGACATCATAGCACTCAGGATATTCCCATACGTCCTCATCTTCAACAGCCAGCGAAAAGTTTCAATATTAATTGCAATAATAGCAATCTGATTATGTGTCCGTCTGGCCTTTTCTCGGAGTCCTGAGTGTCGGCCAGATCCTCTTCCACACTATGCACATGACCACGTCTGCCTTAGCATGCACCATTACCCTACAGAGCGGTAAAGATCCAGCCAATCTGTCCGCTTACTCGTTCCCCACCATACCAGCTTGTCCTGGGGAAACATCCAAAAGATGCACTCTATTTTTTATTGTTGAATTGAAGTCTGGCAACCTCCCAACGAACGTATATCTTTACGTGTCTCATCATACATTTTAAGTCAATTACAATCACCACATGCGTGTGATTTTTGTCCTCTAGTCATCAGAACGCAACTGTGACTACCTCCACCTCCATTCTCAGATTAGATGTTGTAGTACCATATGTCAGGCTTCCCTGCACCAAACACCCTCCGAAAATCTTCGCGACGAGTCCCCAGGCACTTCTTTCAATTCTTATGACAAAGCCATCTGTCTAGATTGTTGCATCTTCCTATCGCAAATTATTGTGGATCAGTTGTTGCACCCACACTCAGTGCAGCCTGTCAGTCAATCCTTTATTCCCTATCCAATATTATAATGACCCTACAGAGGTCTAACGTTTCCTCCGGCATTCTGACCCACTCCTCTCCTCTCCCAGTGTTCTTAAGCATGCACTTCTCTGATTGTGTCCTCTGTTTGAGCTATCCATGATTGTTCTCTGAAAAACAAATAACTGTGTCCAGGGCTTTACGCAAGGAGTGTTCCGTGTTTGCAGTCACTCGGAGATATACTGTTTACCCTGCAGCACCTTGAACCTGTCTGCTATTGTGGGTAGGCTAGAATATATCGCATACCTGCTACCGGCATGTCCTCTGTGCATCCCAGTATAGCCAGAACAGCTTCATTCTGTAAGCTCATTTGTTTCACCACCTGACTCTGATGCTGTGAGTCCTACATGGGGAATTGTTAAAGAGCCGGTTAGTGTGTCCTACCATAAGATTTCCCGTTGTCCATACTCTACCATGTACTTTATAATAAAATGCCTGTTATTTAATAACTTTCACACGTACACAAACTATTACTGATGCTGCTCCAACAACTACAATAAAAACTATGTACTACTACTACTACTACTACTACTACTACTACTACTACTACTACTACTACTACTACTACTACTACTACTACTACTACTACTACTACTACTACTACTACTACTACTACTACTAATGCTACTACTAATACTAATACTGCTACTATTTATATTTCTACGACTATGTGTGCAACTGCTGCTGTTGTTGTTGCTGCTGCTGCTACTGCTACTATCACTCTTCCATTGCTACGACTGCAAGTACTACTGTTGCTGTTATTGTTGTTGTTGTTGTTATTACTGCTACTACTACTGCTGGTACTGTTATTGATACTACTAGTCTCACATATATTGCTACGACTACACGTAGTACTGTTGCTGCTGCTGCTACTACTCCGAATATTTCTTCAACAACAACAAAAACAACAGCAACAAAAACATCACCACCACCACCACCACCACCACCACTACCACCACCACCACTACTACTACTACTACTACTACTACTACTACTACTACTACTACTACTACTACTACTACTACTACTACTACTACTACTACTACTACTACTACTGCTACTACTACTACTACTACTACTACTACTACTACTACTACCGCTGCTGCTGTCCCTGCTATTCCTTCTACTACTGCTACCATCACCACTACTACAATCACCACCACTACGACTACCACTAATACTACTATTACTTTTACTTCAACTATTACCACTACTACTATTACTACAATTACAACCACCACCTCCTACAGATTCTGCATCATCATCATCATCATCATCATCATCATCATCATCATCATCATCATCATCATCATCATCATCATCATCATCATCATCATCATCATCATCATCATCATCATCATCAGTATCATGATCATCATCGCCACGATTGTTAAACACCATTAGTGTATTGCAATCTTTTTGTAAAATCAGTAATAACATTAACATTTCACACATGTGCATTTTACATGTGTTGTTACAAAATCGATTATAAAAAATGCAAACATATAATCATGTTATGTATTTCTGCCCACACGTAATTCAACGTATTAGCCAACCACTTCAGTGAGACATATCCGCTGCATCAATAACAACAACAACAACAAAAACGCAATATGGAAGTCGTACTTAATATTGATTACAGCCCATATTTAGCCAGCTGAACAAACAAGACGTTTCAGATTTAATGTTTGTAAAGTTGTATGCTGATGACACATGCCCAGAGTCAACGTTTACCTGGCTGAAGTACAAGCGCTTCGTCAACTCAAACTCAGTAATGTAACAACATTGCAAGGCCAGCATTCAAGAAAAGAGCCGTACTTTCCAGAAATGAACAGGATAAAAAGAACCGAAACCTATTATTTCATGTAACACAATATTCACAGCTTCAAGGAAATAAGAGCCTTATTTCAAGAATCAAAATAATAGTATAAAAACTATTAAAGAAAGCAAAACTAATCAAGATAATTAAGAATTTTAAAAAAAGAAAGAAATTAATTATTGATAACCATCTAGTTAAATTGATGAGACGCTTTGTCAGCTGTTTGTGTTCGTTATCTCACTCACCCAATATAACTGGAAACTCATTCGTCTGGAACCCATTCGGCAAACGAAATGGTTAAAGTTGAAAATAAAGTTAGTTGCATATCCTTTACAGGACGCCATTGTCAATCTCAGATTTTTTGGTTGTTTGTGATCGCTTGGCAAATTTACGTTCAGCAGTTTACCATTTTTTTGTCTATGGCACCCATACCATTTTATTTAAAAAAAACCAACGCAAGGCGGTCTGTGCCAAATCGCCCGAAGCCGTGTTTCCAACTCGGTAAGCGTGATTACGAACTGCTTCCGTAACTTCTTCTCCACGGAGCGGGTAAACGAAATAGTGGCAGACAGGGATGAATTATATTCTGAGGTGCAGGAGATGGCCAAGGACAGAACGGCTTGGCGTGGTTTGATTCAGGGTCTATGTCCCGATGGGGGAACTGACTAAAGCAGTGATTCTCAACTTGTTTTGGCCCATACACCCCTTCACCATATGTTCAGAATGTCACCCCTCCCGTTCCGAATTTCTTCCCTATAAATTCCCCTACCCCTCCACCGCTACACAGTATACGTCAAAATGGAAACTAACTTTAATAACATATACTAGAATAAGTCTAGACGTTTACATGAAACGTGATTTGCGAGACTAATTACGTTATAAAACGAATTTAAGAAGGGCGAGAAGTACAGAACTGTAAAGTATGGAGGAAAAATAAATATCAAGTAATCGGTTCTAGTATTACTGTGATCTTGAAATAATCTTAATTTCCCCCCCCCCCACCCCACCGATAATTCCCCACCTGTTGAGAACCACTGGCCTAAAGGCAGAAGAAGATGCCACGCAAACGAAGGCAACATATCTGGTGAAGTTGACTGACAGCACGACGTCGCCTCCCAGACAGTCAGCGGCAAGCTTGTTGTGGGAAGAGGCTCCGCAAATAACCTCTTCTCCCTGCTCCCTTGCAAGGTCTATCTTTTTAGACAAAGAATAGTGGAGTTACCCATACACAAACTGACGGAAGGCAATGGTTAGCCACCATTGCATTTATCCCTTAGGAATCATGATCCAAGCAATCCCCATTAATACAAATGCAAATAAATGTCCATAAGATACAAACAGTAGCAATAGTAGCAGTCCCTTAAGCACTACAGCTCACAATAAAATTTAAACAAAAAATGTGATCCATTTACCTGTCTAGATCGAACTATCGGGACGGCAGATGTGAGACAGCTATTAGAATAATCGCGACAACAAAGGGGACATTCAGTCAAGAACAAATACATCATGACGTCAAAGAATATAGCTCGATCTATGAAAAAGGATTTTCGGTCGTTCATCTGGTCTGTAGTATACATGTTTCTGACATGTAAAACAGGCACGTAGAGTGCACCAATTCAGACATACTTGGCATTTATAGAGATAGATAAATGACAGATAATATCCAGTGGCATGGTCAAACGAAGAACTATTTGATGATACAGTTTATTGGAATGCTCACGGAGATTTCGTTGCAATAATATGGCGAATTGTTTTGTAAAGCGGCCACCGATTCACCCGCCCATGATAGTTTTTGGTGGGGCTGATGAACACGTTAATTAAGAGTTAAGAAGTACTTGACTAAGAATTACAGCATAGGACTGGGATCGCGAGCCCAAGTGTAACGTTTGTTAACGCTAGTTGCATATCCTTTACAGGACGTCGCAGTCAACCCACGCATTTTCGGTTGTTTGTCATCTCTTGGCAAGTTAACGTTCAGTAGTTTGTCATTGCTTTCTGAACGACCAGCACGCAAACCATTTTATAAAATAAAAACCAACACAAGGCGGTCTGCTGCTAAATCACCAACA